>WMED01023081.1:0-11526 GCA_019650415.1 Pipa parva
TTCTGGTAGAATGTTATACAATTTCTTCCCACTTGCCACTTGAAGAAGGGCCAATTTCTGTTATAGAGAAAAGCAAAGGAAAATTATTTTCTGAAATGACAGACTATTTTCAAATGCAGGCTAAATTAAAAAAAAATATTTATAGACTTTAAAAAAAAAAAAAAAAAAGCCAATTGGTTATTTACATTGCTGTGTAAGGAGCAGGGGTCACACAAGGCAGTCACCATTAACTTACATTGAATTAAACTGTATAGATATTACTTGAAAGCTTTCCACAGTAAAACACCTGTGGCTGGAACAGCAAAAGGAGTAAAGCAAAATTTCTTCAAAGCATAGTTTATTCCATGACTACGTACACGAAATGTCCTGTGGCTGTATTTGAGTCCAGTGGGTCAGGTGGGCAGGGCTAAATGATGATTGACATTATAGCTCCTTCAATAAGTCCCCCGCTAGATCATGATTTAAGGGATCTGACTGGAGGAGCTATAATGTCAATCATTATTTAGCCTGCCCGACACTTGGGAAAGAAAAATTAGTCTGAGAGGGAAGATGACAGAGAGAAAAGTTATATAAAGGTACATTTTTTAAAAATACATATATATTTACAAAAAGGTTAATTTCATTAGTACAACCTAAAATAGTATTAGTTTTGAGGTGACAGGTACACTTTAAAGCTAGGCGTACCGTTCTGAGTTCCAAGACATTGATGTGCATAGTCCTCTCTGATGTGGACCAGGATCCTTGCACTGTTAGGTTTCCGTAGACTGCTACCCATCCCGTCAGGGCAGCAACTGTTGTCACTATTTTCCAGTTAAGTAAACCCAATAGATGACCTTTATGTAAGTTGTTAGGGTTCATCCACCTCAATAGTGATTGGCAAGTTAGGGGGTCTAATGACAATTGAGAAGAAAGTTTTTGTCCTCCCCATTTCCTTAACATGTGTAATTGTAGGGGACACAAATGATATTGTGCAAAAGGTACCACCTCCATGGTTGATACCATGTACCCTAGTACTTTCATGCAATATCAAATAGAAAAAGGAGTGATGTCTGTGAAGATTTGATGTAAGGTGCATTAAATGACTGATTTTGTCTGTCGGTAGTGACTCCGAGAAAAACCTTCTGTGTTTAAAATCAGCTCTAAAAAAAATTTAGAGACTGAATTGGAATTAGAGAGTATTTGGGGAAGTTGAGGACCCATCCAAATTTCTAGAGTGTTGAGGCAAAGAGAACTACTGCTCTTTTTGCATCTAGGAAGAAAGGAGCCTTGACGAGCAGTTAGCTGAGAAACGGAGTGACATGTAAAAACCTTTTACTTGAAGAATTGTAGACATAACTGTCATTTTCATGAATATTCATGGTGCGGTTGCTAGACCGAATGGAAGTGAGAAGAATTGAAGGCAAAGCGTAGCCAAACTTGGTGGGACTGAAGTATGGGTATGTGGAGATATGCATCGATGATGTCTATTGATGCTAAAACATCTCCTTGGTTCATTGCTGCAATGATAAATCTCAGTGTTTACATCTTGAAACTGACATATTTGTTTAGTTTCTTGAGGTCCAGTATGGTACAAAATCCTCTGTCCCTTTTTGGTACTATAAAGAGGTTTGAATAAATTGGTGGCGAGTGGGAAGAGGCGTGCTGTGTAGTGCAGAGCAAAGTTGCTCGATAATTGGCTATCCCCTAAGTGTTGTGTTGAGGTAACATGTCAGTGCTGTTAAGCTCCTCCTATTGAAGTGTTGTGAAATGGATAACGCTTTGGAGGAGAGCGTCAGTAAATGCAAGGGCTTCCAACGCTATTAGATTTAATAGTGCTTACTATAATAGATTAGTTGGAGCACTGGGGAGAGAGCCACTTTAAGCGACTTCTATATAATTATATCCCTCCTAGATTATTTTTCCTTTGGATCAGGAAGCTGTGTGACAGGAGGGGGGGGGGGGGGGGGGGGGGAGAGAGAAAAAGAAAGCTGCACACAGACAAGCAGTTCCTCAGAGTCTGTCTGAAGTTAAAAAGAAAATAAAAAGACAGGCAGCTTTAGGAATAAAATCCTTTTATTTTATATTAGCACTAGAATGTTAAGTGCTGTACTCCCCTTAAATAAAGTGCCCCCTTATCCCTAATATAAATAAATTGGGTTTTTTTGGGGGCACTTTTGACCCTACCTGCCTTTTGGGGCTTAAGTGTAAGGTTGTGGAAGTCCTCAGTTAAGAGGCAATCATGACATAAATGACATAAAATACTCCCGGGGAACACAAGTCATAGGGCAGGGATGGCGAACCTATGGCACGCAGAGCCCTCTCTGTTGGCACGCGAGCCGTCGCCTTACCCTGCCTTCTGTACAGGCCACTGACCCGATCTGAAAGTTTTCAGGCCGGATCCGTGGCCTGCACTGAAGCGGCGCACAAGCAGGGGAGTTCTCCTCCCCCGATACGTGTGCGCTCCTCCCCCAGCGCTGGCATGACGACATCACTCACCAGCGCCGGCACTTCAGGGAAAGCCCTCGTGGGTTACGTCACCTTTTTGGCACCCCTATCATAGGGGAAGGATGGGTGGAGGACTCAGGGAATTCCCCGTCATCTATCACTTCCCCAGTTGTTAAGTCAATATTATTCAACCGAGGAAATAGCTCGCCCAAGGCCAGCGTCTCTGCCTCTTGGGGGGGGGGGGGGGGGGGGGGGGGGGGAAGACACTAGAAAAACTGACTCTGTGTGGTGGGATAAAGGAGTCTTGTTCTTTTGGTGTCCTACCTCCAGTTGGAGGCAACATTACCCATGGTCCGGTGTCCTCCAAAAGAACTTAAAGAAATGTTTATTACAGAGAAGGCTGAAGCACTAGTGATAACCATGGCTACTTTATATATGTAGTAACTAGCTTCAGGCAGATGAGAGATGAGGTGAGGATTACTTGAGTCAGAGTCATCCTGTGGCTCTCAAAAGGCCCTATCCCATGATACAGTGAAAACTATTTGAAAAGCAGGCCAAAAGTACATGTGCTGTATTATTGTGTCTTTGTCTTTAGGATCTTTGTCTATAGGACACATCAAATAATGTGTAGACTAAAAAGGTCTGTTTCCTGTGGAAAAGAATAGGAAGTTCTAATGCACCACTCTAGCATCTTTCATTTAAGCTTAACAATGTCTACTAACGAGTAGGTAAAAATGTGTAAGCTTTCTTGGAACATCTGAAATTATTCCTAGTACAGTGGATCCTCTATCTGGGAAGTTTGAAGGACTTTTTATCAGAGGCTGAACTGGGTTTTGAAAAATTAGTATTTGAAAGATTCCTTTAAAAAAGCTGGAATAATGAGACATTTCACCTTTGGAGAACTCCAGAGTTAAAAGGGATGTGGAAAAGGGACTCCCCATCTGCTTATGATAACAGGTTGTACTGGCTGGATCTGAAATGATCTTGTCAATGGAGCTATCAAAGAAAATGTGAAAGCTTGGTAATATCTTTACCATTGGCATTGTTTGCATGAGAGCAGGAAGTTACCAGAAGCAGCTGCCCTGTTGCTATATACACATACAGATGAAATATGATAGATTTCATATTACATAAGGATACTAACTAAAAAAAAAAAAAAAAAAAGGAAGAGGTGGAAGCAGGTAGGAGCACTTTAAATTTGTCAGCATCTGTTCTCCATTCAAGAAATTTAAATCACGGTTCCCACCTACCCCAATAATAGGCAAGAGCAAGAGAAATAAGATCACCAACATATGATTAGCCCCATCTGGCTTGACAAGCATTCCCCATAATATTTTAATTTAAATGAAGGCTCACTGCCCCCCAAATTTACCTGCTTGTATGTATCATTTTCTTGGAGAAGCTGTTGATTTTTCTCACACAGTTCCTTCATTTTCTCAATTTCTTCATCCTGAGAGGAACACACAATGTGCAGAACAATTACCATAAAAATTACAATTGATGTGTGGGAAGAAGCATTGCAGTGTGGGTGAGAAATACATTTTATATATTTCTATTTAGAGTCAATAATAGTGTCACACTGGGATAACTACCTGTAAACAAAAAAGCAGGACTGCACAGAGCTATTTTGTGGAGATCCCTCCATTTATCACCACAAATGTTTATATTTTTCACCCATGGTGATAAATAAATGGAGTAATCTCCACAAAATAGCCCTTTGCAGTACTGCTTTTTTGTTTAGTTATTCTATTTATGATTGTGCATGACATAGCACCTAGGGATGCATGCACCTGCTTGCAATTAATTAAGCCTATTTTTGGACAGGGTGGAGTGTGCTGCATGATGTTACAATTTAAGTGTCACACTGGGGACATTGCTGTTTACAATACTTATTTCTAAATTCACTATGGTGCATGCTCCACTTTCTGGTGTCAGATCTAGAACAAGGAAAGGGAAGTTTAAATCTATCCAGTTGTTTCCCTATTTCAAAAGTCAAATCTGGGCATTTACAGAAGGGAAAATTTGCATACAACCCTCCCCCCTTCTGGCTTATATGGATACAGATTCAGAGGTTGGTTCAAACAGGCTGAATAAGAGGTTAAAATCATTGTTATCCAGTAAAACATTTTGTTTGTGCCTTGAAACAATGTATGCACATTTTAAAATAGTATATTTTCAGTTCAGGAAATTAACAATATATAAAATTAAAAGAATAACTGTACTTTTTGTGCTTGTATGGTGAAAAAAAAAAAAATAGTTAATTCTTTGAGGGAAAAAAAAAAAGATTTTTTTTTTAAATAGCAATCATAAGGAAATAGTACACCTATAGTCAAAAAATAAATTTAAATTTATGGAGATCTCCGGGTCACTTTAAAATTGTTTCACACATTATGATTGCCCATTTTTGGATCAAACTGGTTGTGGACCATCTTTCAGAGTGATAAAATAGAGATCCATCACATAGCCATGAGAAAACCTACTGGACTAAACAACCACATGTCTGGTTGAATTTCTGATATTAGATTATGTACAACTGTGGATGTTGTAAATAAGCACCTGAAATTTCAACCTCTCCATTAGCTGTTTTTCACGTTCCGTTACTTTTTCTTCTGCTGGGTCTTCTATTGCAGGTGCAGGTGCTTGCTTTTGCTGCAATTGGCTCAACAAGTAAAGGATCTTCTCCTGATGCTGCTGCTCCAGTTGCATTAGTTGACCCTGATGTTCAGTTTCCATCTCTGCCATTTGATTCCTTTCCTCAAAGATGGTCTTCTGCAGATCAACAGTATGAGCCCTATTCTGTTTTAAGCTGCTCTCAAGTTTGCCAACAAGCACTTTGGCAGTAATAAGCTACAAAAATAAATGGTGAAAAAAGCTCAGTGAAATATTTTAAATAACATATCCTATAATGCATGTTTGGAAGGAGATATGCAATAAGCAAATTACAAACTCTCTTCAACAATTAGAATATAGCTTGCAACAGTTCAAAACAGGCCTTATACAACAGCTGCACTGCCTCCTTTCCTTGTCCATAACACGTTTCCAGGCACATCAATCTAGAGGAGTCTATAAGCACGTTAGGCTGATATATTGTGATTATGCAACAGTTGATATCTGGAGGAATTTATCAGACTAGAGACTTTTCTTTTTTCAAGATTTTTGTCTTAGTGTGGTGCATTTCCCTAACTTATATGAAATCTGTTACTTATTATACGCACAGCATTTTATTATATATGTATTCAGCTAGAGCCCTTGCTTGTAGGTGGTATAAATTGAAGGGACGCCCTCGGCATGAATATTTTAATTATATGTGTTTTAATTTTTTTCTGATTTTTGTAATTTTAATAAATTTTTGGTTAATGATTAAGTAAACTGTTTGGCACTCAAAGGCCACTTTGTATACAATATGCAATATTTTACTGCTTAAAGGGATTATAATAAGTGCAGTCTGGAAGTGGTTTGGAACAGCCAATTGGCTGCTTAGTCTGATTCCTCAGTTATATCCACTTTTTTTGCAGCCCCAGAGATAGGCTTGTTACAGAACTGCTGACTGGGTCAAGGCATTAAAACACTTTCATGCAAGGCATTAGCATGCGTTTTTAAGGGGTAGTTAAAAGTGCACCTGTCACCTCAAAACTCTAATATTAATTTAGGTTCTACTACTGAAATAAACATTTTGTAAATATACATTTACAAACCGGATTCCAAAAAAGTTGGGACACTAAACAAATTGTGAATAAAAACTGAATGCAATGATGTGAAGGTGCCAACATCTAATATTTTATCCAGAATAGAACACAAATCACAGATCAAAAGTTTAAACTGAGAGAATGGATCATTTTAAGGGAAAAATATGTTTCAAAATTTTATTGCATCAACAAATCCCCCAAAAGTTGGGACAAGGCCATTTATTACCATTGTGTGGCATCCCCCCTTCTTCTTACAACATTCAACAGACGTCTGGGGACAGATGAGACCAGTTTCTCAAGTTTAGAAAAAGGAATGCTCTCTCATTCATGTCTAATACAGGCCTCTAACTGTTCAATCGTCTTGGGACTTCTCTGTCGCACTTTCCTCTTTATGATGCGCCAAATGTTCTCTATAGGTGAGAGATCTGGACTGCAAGCTGGCCATTTCAGTATCCGGATCCTTCTACGTAGCCATGTTGTGATTGCTGCAGAATGTAGTCTGGCATTATCTTGTTGAAAAATGCAGGGTCTTCCCTGAAAGAGATGACGCCTAGATGGGAGCATATGTTATTCTAGAACCTGAATATAGTTCTCTGCATTATTGGTGCCTTTCCAAACATGCAAGCTGCCCATGCCACAAGCATTCATGCAACCCCACACCATCAGTGATGCAGGCTTCTGAGTGGAGCGTTGATAACAACTTGGGTTATCCTTGTCCTCTCTGGTCCGGATGACATGACGTCCCAGAGTTCCATAAAGAACTTTAAATCGTGACTCATCTGACCACAGAACAGTCTTCCATTTTGCCACACTCCATTTTAAAAGACCCCTGGCCCAGTGCAAACGTCTGAGCTTGCTTAGAAATGGCTTCCTCTTTGCAATGTAGAGTTTCAGCTGGCAACGGCAGATGGCACGGTAGATTGTGTTCACTGACAATGATTTCTAGAAATATTCCTGAGTCCATTCTGTTATTTCCTTGACAGTGGCATTCCTGTTTGAGGTGCAGTGATGTTAAACGGCACTGAGATCACGAGCATCCAGTAGAGTTTTACGGCCTTGACCACAACAATTGTTCCAGATTCTCTGAATCTTTTGATGATGTTATGCAAGGTGGATGAAGATAACTTAAAAGTCTTTGCTATTTTATGCTGGGTAACACCATTCTGGTATTGCTGCACTATCTTTATGCGTAACAATGGTGGAATTGGTGATCCTCTTACCATCTTGGCTTCAGAGAGACACTGACACTCTGAGAAGCTCTTTTTATACCCAATCATGTTGTCAATTGACCTAATTAGTGTTAATTGGTGTTTCAGCTGTTCGTTATATGCTCAATTTCCTTTTTCCAGCCACTTATTGCTACTAGTCCCAACTTTTTTGGGATTTGTTGATGCTGTGAAATTTTGAATCAACATATTTATCCTTTAAAATGTTACATTTACTCAGATTAAACTTTTGATCTGCCATCTATGTTCTATTACGAATAAAATATTGACATTTGCCATCTCCACATCATTGCATTCAGTTTTTATTGACAATTTGTTTAGTGTCCCAACTTTTTTGGAATCAGATTTGTTTAAAAAAATAAAAAAAAAAGTACCTTTATGCAGTGTTTCTGTCATCTTCCCTGTCAGCCTACCTTTTCTTTCCTGTGTTGGGTGGGTGGGGCTAAATGATTGACATTATAGCTCCAACAATCAGATACTGGCTAGATTGTGATTTATGGGATCTGATTGGAGGAGCTATAATGTCAATCATTTAGTCCCACCCACCCAACACCCAGGAAAGAAAAGTCAGGCTAACAGGAAAGATGACAGACAGAAACACAGTATAAAGTTACATTTTTTAGAAATATGTATATATTTACAAAAAAGTTTTTTCCGTTAGTACAACCTAAATTAGTATTGTTTTGAGGCGACAGGTGCACTTTAAAACAACAACTTTTAGATCACTATCATTGTTAAAGCTACTTAGTTCTACTGCAGCAAATCTATATAGACTCAAGTCGCAGAATAGACCAATAGGTTTAAAAATCCTTAAAAACGACTAGCAACTGCTTGGTATGCCATCTCTCAAAACTGATGGGCATTTGCATATTGTTAATTGTTTACATTAAAATGCTCAGGACTGCAGAGGTCAGTTTTAATGTTTTACACAAATCAAATCTAGAACACTTAAAATTCATTAAATTCGGAAAGACCACTCTCGGTCTTTCAGAGTTTATCGTGTGAGATCTCGCATTGTTCATGCAATATTACTAGGAGAGTTTTTTAATGGAAAGGTAGCCATACTGTACATTAGTAGCACGGCTACCTTTTTATCAGAAAATTTGATTGGAAAACTCCCAAGAACACCACGAGATCTTGTGCGATAAACTCAGAAAGACTGAGTGCTGTCTTTCATACTTTAATAAATTTTGCCCTAAAAATGTAGCCTAATATATTAGAAAGGAAAAAAAAGTCATAACAGTGGCATTTAGATGAGAAAATAACAGTCAGTGACTATACAGATCCTTTGAGAAAATTAGGACTCTGCACAAGTAAATACATTAGTCTTGGAGGAATGTATGTTTCTATTTCAGCTGCTGGATAATATGATTGGTTTTACAAGACAAACATACATAATTTGCACCTCACAGAGTCAAAACATAAGCAAAAAACAAGTTCATTGCTTTATTTAAAAAAAAAAATTGTTTACAATACAGTATTAATTTGCTTATACCTCTGAAATCAGGTACTTGAGGGCACACTTTGCTTCCACGATGTTTGTGATTGTTTCCCACCTCCGTTTGACCATTTCCTCTTCGCTGCCAGCATCCAATAACTTCTGCTGCAAGTCTGCTATCTGGGCACTCCTACAGTACATATCCAGGTATTAAATGAACAGAAAAAAATGCCTTTTAGATTGACATAAGATTACAATACAACACAATTATAAAAATGCCATGTTTGAAGTGAAATGTTTCATTTTTATTGCTTTGGGTTTCTCTTTTCTGCAGATTGCAGACATCTTATCTGTTAAGTTTTCTATGAAACTTTACAACATACTGTACATGTTGATTTGTTCTTCATGTGCACCACAAAACTGAACAATGAATTCATTTTTTCTTCTTTTTTTAAAGGACTAGTAATTTCAAAAGGAAAAAAAAAATCTAAATTTCTTTTGAACAGTGGTTATTCTTGTAAAATTGTTCTTTAAAGCAACATTTCTGATTTGTATTTCTCTTAAATAAATGGGTTTTATTGTACCCATCTTTAAATTCCCTGGGAACACTGTAGTGTCATTCTTGTTCGGATAAAAAAAAAAACTTCCTTCACTAAAGAACCATAATGAAAGAGTCTTCCTATCTAATAAGGATACCACCACTGGGGACATAAAAACAGTCTCTATTCTAAAAAGGATGGTGACACAAATGCATGGCCAGGCAGGCTAGATCACCCCCAAATGTAGAATTGCAACCAATATTCACAGTTGAAGAGGTCTTTAAGTCTATGACAGATTGATGAATCTAGTGGTGGAGAACTGTATATCATAGCAACATGGTGGATTGCTTTTCAGATCCATATTTGCCATGTTAGTTTCAAAGATAGTAGTAATCTTTGGCTTATATCATGATAAAGTATAAAGTGAATTGAAGCAATGAAGGCTTCTCAATAGGTAAACACCTGTGATACGAGTGTGACGAACTTGGTGTGCTATAGATAACTCAATAGTTAAGACATATCCTGTAAGTCAGATAGAGTATAATCAGAATGGTGTTCCACCATAGAAACTGTATTGCTTAGGTTTCATAGTTGTTTCTGATGAATTTGCTGAAGGATGGGTGTTACTGCTGAAGTATGGTTCAAACAGTTTCATGATTCAGGGTTATTCAATGTTTTCTTTTCAAAAGTTTGCACTGAGGATGAATGAGTGGAATAAGAAATTATACTGTATATTAACATGGGGATTTTCAGAAGGAATTGGGACTCTTGCAGATAGTCAGAACAGATGTTCTGACACTTTGGAACACTGTTTTCTGTTTTCCTGGATTATTATTCCTCTTGCAATTCATCTGAGTTCCCTTGTTGCAGAGTGATGCTACAAAAATCATTTGGTGATGTATTAATGTTTACTCTATATAAAAGTTTATCATTTTCATTAATTTTTATGTACTAATATTGTTACAATAAATGATTGTATTTTGTTTTACCTCAAAACTGACTTTCAGTATACTCATGTTAATGAGCGAGCTGCAGATTAATTTTGAGTAGGTAAAACACCGATTTCACAATTGAAGTTTGAATACTTCGTTGTTGGTCTGACTTGGAGAAAACACAAAGTCTAATTTATATGGAACTCTAAAGACTGAGTATAAAAGAGGAAGCCATTCAGTGGGCAATGTTGTAGAACCCATGTTAATGCGACCTCTGCTGCTAATTAATGCGGAGTAAAGAAACATGCTTTTCTTGGCCAGTATGGCACCACAACTAGTATTGATGCTTTTACTAAACAACCTTCTTTAAAACTCTGGGCAGAATAGTTACAGGTGGACCATAAACTAGGAAGTCTGAATTGTGCTACTTTGCAGTTGTGAAAGAATGCCTGGTGGCTGACAGTTAGGAGCCATTGACTTTAGAGAGTTGACCTGACACGTCAAAGGGGGAATTCACCATTGAGCCAAGTGAGCTCAGAATCCTTCGGCTCACTTCGCATATGGGGTTATGCGGACATCAGCAAGCGCTTTAAAGAGATTCCAGTCTCAGCGAGAATAAAAAAAAAAAAAAAAAAAAAAAAAAAAAAAAAAAAGAGTTGCCTCACCAAGACTGGAATCCTTTTAAAGCGTTCGCTGATGTCCGCGTGCAGGACATCGGCAAGCGCATAACGCTATGTGCGAAGTGAGCCGAAGGATTCGGAGCTCACTTCGCTCAATGGTGAATTCCCCCCCAAAGTCTGCATCCACCTGTAGTCTGAAAGATACAGGTCCAGAACTCAAAATAATTTTAAGCCTCTACATAGGACTGAAGCATTAGAAATATTAGAGTTAACGTGTATGTGTGTGCGTGTGAGGGGGGGGTCTGTTGGTAACCATTGCAGCATCGAGGGATGCTCAGATATAGGAATTTGCTTACTGAATAATAGAGTTCACTGGGAATTTTTTTTCCTGGGATGGCTTTCTTGATCTGAATCTTCGATCCATGATACAAGATTATATGGGTCTTCTGACCAAAGCTGCAGGGAGAATGGGCCATAGAGCTGATCCCAGAGTCACAAAGATGGATTTTATGAACTCTCCTACCTTTTTATTATCTGTGACTTTAAAGGCTGTGTCTGAGACACAAGAACTGTGGTTTTTGACAGACAAGAAATAGGCATGTCTACTCATATGATGGGGAAAGGGGGGTGGACCAGAACTCTGCTACTTAAATAAAGGGAT
>WMED01023084.1:0-11526 GCA_019650415.1 Pipa parva
TTTTTATTTACGATTTACACAACGTGCCAACTTTTCTGATTTTGGGGTTTGTATGTTATTTCTGCTTCTTTCCATTTTTTGAAGATTGTTGAGTTATAGCCGGGGTGAAATCTGGGTTTTGGTAGAAGGGTAGAAATATTGACATTGTAGAATTAAGATTGTTTCTTTTTCGGATTTTGTACCAGGCATAACATGTTGTTGTAATTAATGGGTTTTCTTTATTATTCTTAGGTCTCTTTTTCAGGTTGGTATGTAGTACCGTGTTTCCCCGATAGTAAGACACCCCCGATTGTAAGACGTAGTGCGAGTTTTATGGGGGCGGGCTAATGTAAGACGTACCCCGAAAGTAAGACATAGTGGGACTTTTGGGGGTAACAAGAATGTAATACGCTGTTTTACTTTCGGGGAAACACAGTACAACTCCCATCAGCCCACAGTATAAATGCCATAACATCTTCAAGTTCAGAGGACCGCCTTCTATACCCATCTCTATCCCGGCGCGTAGCACCTCCTTCCTTTCTGCCTACGTCATCACACACGCCGTGGCCAGGCGAAGGTGGGGATTGTGGTGCAACGGTGGGTGGAGCCAGAGGGAGGAAGTTGTTGTGTTATTGCAGTAGGGCTGTTTGTCTGTGCTGACACAGCCGGGATTGCCTGGGCTTCTCCTTCCTACTGCCCTATGCACAGCTGTAACACTGCGGCCTGATGACTGGCCCGGGAAACAGGCAGCCTCCTGTATAGCAGCCCCCCAGGCACAGCTGGACTCTATGGAAGTGATGGAAAGTCCCCTAAATCTGGTGAGTCTCCACTGGCTACTGAAGGTGCCAGCTCCCTAGCCACAGTGCATTACCCTTTTACTGTAGCGTCCCTAGTGGGGAATGGGTATATTACAGTGGCTTACATGTCTGCTTTAATTCTTGTGTGGGTGATATTCCCATTTAACTATCCAGTAACAAAAAGGAAATCCCCATTGGACTGGCAGGGCAGCTACTTCCAGTGCTGGGGAGTGTGCTACTTCCAGTGTGGGGGTGTGGGGGCAGCAGTGTGTGTGGGTGTGTGTGGAGGAAGCAGAGTGTGGGAGGGGTGTTCTTTTTCTAATATAAGACATACCCCGAAAGTAAGACATAGTGGGACTTTTGGGGGTAAAAAGAATGTAAGACGCTGTCTTACTTTCGGGGAAACACTGTAGTATGAATAGTGACTTGTCAGGTGACATGTATTGTTCTATATTTGTATTGGTGAATTTGTTTTCTTGAGTAATCCACTCTATAGCATGTAGGTATTGGTCTAAGAGGTTGTATGTTAGAATATCTGGTAGGTTGAGCCCTCCCTTGATTCAGAGTTGTGTTAGTTTTTGCCAGGATATTCTTGTTTTTTTCCGTTCCAAATGAATTTCTGGATTTCAGATTTGAGTTTTTGGTCATCTTTGGTTTTTGGTATTATTGGTAGCATTTGTAGTGTATAAAATATTCTGGGAAAAGTTATCATTTTAACTAGATGGATTCTACCCATTAACAAAATGGGGAGCGATGTCCAGATGTGGAGTTCCTTGTATATTTTGTTTAGTATATCCAGTATGTTTTTAGAATATAGTAGATTTATGTTGCGGGGGGATATTCAGTCCTAGGTATTTTATATTGTCTGTGGTCCACTGATAAGGGAAAGAGGGTCCAATTTTCTTTGGTAAATTTGGGTATATTGCAATTGCTATGGTTTTTGTTGAATTTATGGTGTATCCTGTGATTTTGGAAAACTTGCTAAAGGTTTCTGTGAGTGTGGGAATAGATTGTTTAGGGTTGTCTACCATAAGCATTAGGTCATCTGCGAAGGCTGTTATTTTTACTTCTGCGTTACCAATAGATATACCAAAAAATTGTTGTTGATTTTGTAGGGTTCTTAGAAGTGGGTCAAGAGCTAAGTTGAATAGTAATGGTGAAAGTGGGCATCCTTGTCTTGTGCCACGATATAGCTTGAATGGGTTTGAGTTTAAATTATTTATGGTTAGGAAGGATGTGGGGGAATTGTATATCGCTCTGAATGCGTTTAGGAATGTGGAACCAAAATGTTGAAATTTAATTATTCTTATTATGTGGTCCCAGGATATTTGGTCAAATGCTTTTTTTGCGTCACAGGATATTAGTAAGGCGTGTTTTTTTTTTTTTTTGTTGCGCTGTGATAAATAACTATCTTTTCTATGTTAATGACAACATACTGGAAATAAGCATGAATCATTAAAAAAAAAAAAGAGAAAAAAACACTTTTTCTAAAACTTTTGAATGTTAGCTGGAACCCTGCTGTAATCCCCTCAAAATGCAAATTTCATTTGAGGAAGTCAAAGCCATAGATTCACACCAGTAACCCCTTGCGTGAAATATCACTCCAAAACGTGATGAATAACCAAATTGTTGTCGCATTTGCAGTGAACTGATGCAAACTGGTGTGTAAATTTATTAGTCTTGAACTGTGAGACAGTTCACTACATCACAGAGAATAATGATCTCTGCTGAGTTGAAGAAGTGGTGAATTGTCACAAATTGACACATATATATATGGGGAAAAGTGATACTTTGATAAATAAGTCCCTATAGAAAAATGCCTACCTGAAATGTCTAATAGGGCCATCCAACCATCGAACAGAAACTTCTATACAGTTACATAGTTATTCCGGTTGAAAAAAAGACCCTTGTTTTTCCAGAGGAAGGTGAAAACCCCATTTAAAACCAAGTCCAAAGTTGTGTTAACCTGAGAAATAATTCCTGTCCCGACCCGTAAAAAATTTAGAACCAATTTATGAGCAAAATAGAACTCTAAAATAAAACAAAAAACACAAATACTCAAAATAGTCAGAGAATATCTCAATCGACATTTTACTTCTAGTCTAGTAAGGACCAATACAAGGTCATATTTTCACTTAACTTGATTTTTTTTTCTTGCTGACACATTAACGCTTTACTGGTAGTTTCAGTGGACTGGCCCGCCTCCTAGGTGGCTGCTTATGCTGCTGGGAGGGGGTGCTATTTTGCTGTGTTCCCTCCTTCCCCAGTCCCTGCTTTCCCCTGCTGTAGTGCTAATAATGTTACAGCACTATCTCCCCAATCGTTCCCATAGACTTTCACTTCCTGCGAACAGCGCAGCTCACAGGAAATGACAGGCTGTGGGAACAATGGGAGGGGGGGGATATTTCTGTAACATTATTAGCACTACAGCAGAGGAGAGCTGGGTAAGGGAGGGGGAACCCAGTAGAACACTGTCCACCCCTTTAATAGATAAAAATTGGATGGGACAAGGTTTCATGGGCCAGGATAAAGAACCCTAAAAATGCAGGTTCTAGAATTTCCAGTCCCAGGCTGCTGGAGGATACTGGGAATTCTATGTTTGGTACAAATCAGCATGTTTTAAAACCCCAGAGACAACAGGAAGTGAACCTTCTCCAGTTACATCACACAGCCATAACCACCTTCTCTCCTTTTAATCTATTTTCGGTTGTTCAAGCCATATTCATTCCCATTCTGTATTTACTGTGCCTGAATTCTCCATGATAACCATCATGTTTTCTGTAAAGTGCCTGTCCATGTACACCATATTTACACGTTCAGATAAAAATAAACACAATTCTTCGAAGACAAAAAAGAAAAGGGATAATGACTGTATTCTGGGATAAAGATTGCTGTGTACGGCCAACACAGGGGGGAAACGGACCATTCAGAAAGCAATTCCTGTTCTCTCAAGCCTTTCCACTTGTCCTAATGAGCGCTGTCAGGGTGGATGTACTACAATCATTGATGGAGCTTTGTTCTGTTAAATAACCTCCTATTGCCACTGCATTTAACATCTTCTCTGCCAAAGATGGTGCGATTCCTTTGTGGAGGTTAAAATATGTTTGTTCCCAGTAATTTGTACTTACAGGCCATCCCCATAAGACTGAGGCCACACTAGCAATTTGGATCCCTGTGCTTTAGTAGCAATTCGGCGACTACTTTGTTAAAATTACTGACAGAATGCTGCATGCTCTTTATAACTTAAAGTAAAAGCATAATAATCTAAATCGCTAGTGTTCCTCTGACCTAAATGGAAGAAAAACTTTCATTCCAAAGACACGGATGAAGACTCTCTAAGGGTTGATGCGAGAGAATAAATACTAATAAAGGATATTAATAAAAAAAATAAGGTAGATAACACGGATACCAATATTCCCCCTTTTTTTCATAGCGATCATCTGTTAAAAGAACAATAACACACAAAAAATGAAAATTTCTCAAATGCATTTATAGTTACTATACATTCAGGGGGTTATTCACTAAGTGCGAATTCACGAACAGCGGATTCCCATAGTAAATCTACAACAATTTCCCCATTGTAAAGTCACGAAAAATTTTTAATGTTAAGATTGCGACAATTTTCCCATAATAAAGTCGCGACAATATTCTCATTATAAAGACGCGACTGCAACAGTAGCAGCCTATTGAGACTGTCTTTATCTGGCGAATTCGCACCTATATGCAACAATTCAGACTTTAGTGAATAACCCCCTCAATCCGTGGTTCCAAATTGTGTATAGCAGTGTGTATTTAGCTTTAAAAATCTGGCTTTAGGGCACACTTCCTGTATATGGTTTATGGAAAACACCCTATAAAATAATGAGACTGGGTGAGGTCTGTTTAACAACATGGATGCTATCAGTAATGATAAGAAGAGACAGAAACCAACAAAATGCATGACTTTAACTTCAAATATAACATTTGAAGTGCTGTATTGACATAACTGCCATGTCAATCCAAATGGGAATTATTATTATTTATTTTTTGGTGTTACTGGTCCTTTAATGGAAAACACCTCAAATTTTACAAAGTACTAAATATCTCCCCACTGACATTACTAGTCCAAGCTGCATCTATAGATCCACTACAGTATGATGGTTACTGCCCCAGTGCTATTACAATGTGACAATTATTTATACCGGTAAATTAAAGACAGAATAAAAAAAGTTACATTTCAGTTCATTCCCTAGTGTCATTTACAGCTCTAGCTGCACAACACTGTGTACATTGTGGTAGAATGTGACATTACCTTCTCATTACAAGTGCCAGTTTCCTACCCGTTGCCACTATAATTTACCAGTAACCCTTGCAGTGTTATTACAGTGTACCAGTAAATGCTTCTAGCAAATGTCAGCTTCTGGTCAAGTTCCATTACAAACTACCAGTTACAGCATCATGCATATATCCATATATATATTGTCTCCATGATACATTCTCAGTACAAAGTGCCTATAAGATATGCCCACTCCATCAGACATACCAAAAACAGTAATGAATGCCCAGAATGTAGGTTACCCAGAGTTCCTAGGGCCCATCAGACAAATGCAGATACAGTGCCCATTGCAGAGAAACAGTGGCCAACGCCCTTCAAACAGTAAGAAGGATACCAATGTTTCCTTTTGCACATATATAACCCTGATGTGTGTGCCAGTGTGGTTTGGAGTACATGTCTGAATTAAGTACCAATCACACACACATATCATGTGTTTTCAAGGTATGCATGGTGACTATTACGCCAATTGAGCTATTAGACCTGGCTCATTAATTAGGCCCCAAGATGCAGTTTGTCTCTCTTGATTTAATAATCTATGGTTGCTTTGTAAAAGAAGTAACTTTTAAATACATATCATACTGTTGCCTTGAAGTAGTTAGGTCTCAAAATGTTAAAATTGTCTCAGGCCCTGCATTTGAGTCAACACTGCAAGTTATAGTTCAACCACTACTTTCTATCACCTCCGCATAAAAGTAAATCATTTGAGTCACTGCATTTTTATTGTGAAACCCGACTAGACAGTTAGTGCATTCCCTTCACTCTGTAATGGGATATTAAAGAGGTGTCCATTTAAACTTCCATAGGTCTGTCAACAGCTGTATCATTAAACTACTTATCTCATGTGTGTTGGTGTGAGTAGCGCTGCCATCTATAATGCACGCTAATAATTATAAGAGGTGAGATTATCACATTTCTGATGGAAATTAAGTGCATTCCATTTTCTTGCAACTAAATGACTGTGCAGTGGGGGAGAAATTAGCATAATTACATTTGCATAATGCTGCATCCAGCAAAATTAACAACTCCTTCACGCTTGGCTGTGCAACAGGAATGGGGTAAATGTCTGTATACACAGCCATATGGGAGTACTGCGCAGAGAGAATGCCTTCTTCCCAGATGTCCTAGGTAAAGTGCTGAGAGTCTCAGTAGATTCAGGAACGATGATTTCATCAGACTGAAGTCTAAGCAATCTTTTCTGATATTTGCCAGTCATTAGGTATTAAACGGGGTACTATCGTCACATATTTAAAAACAAAAAATTGAGTTTGTTTACACAAGTTTAGCTCAAAATATTATATGAAAAATATTAGATCTTGAATAAACAGAATTAGCTAATTGAAGGAGAAAGGCACGCACAAGTTTTCAAAGGGTTTTAACATAATGATTTCTTAATTCAGAATTGTTATTGTCGCTGCCGTTATTAACATCCCCAGGCAATGTTACCTCTTCGAATTCTTCACTGAAGAAGCTGAGAGAGAGTTCTAATATTTAAAGCTACTGTCTGCAGTCCACACTTCAGGGGTAATTCAGCAAAGTGCGAGCATACCTGGCGATCCTTCGATTCACCTCGCTGAGACTGGTACGCGCTCCCTTCTCTCCTGCACGCGGAGATCAGCAAACGCTTTAAAGGTACTTCGGCTCACCTCGCGACCACTCGAGTTGCCTCACGAGACTGGAGTATATTTAAAGTGTTTGCTGATCTCTGCGTGCAGGAGAGATGGGAGCGCGTACCAGTCTCGGCGAGGTGAATTGAAGGATCGCCAGGTATGTTTTCAATTTGCTGAATTTCCCCCCTTAGTGGGAAAATCAGAAACACAACTGCAAACTTGGACTAGTACTGTAATCCAAAGCTACCTAAATCAAGTAGTTTGTTACATAATTCAAATAGCACAAAAAAAGAAGGATCAAAGCTAACTGATAATTTGTTTCGTGGGTTTCCAAAAGAATGCAAGTTAGTAAATTTTCCTGTATGTTTTGCAAAAAAAACAAATTTGTAAATAACTTTGAAAGAATTCCAAGCTAAAATGGCTGATTTTTTTTTGTGTTGCAAATAGGTCTTATTTCAGATAAAACCTTCACAATTAGAAACAAAACATTTACAATTAAAAACATATGTATCACTTGCTTAAAACACAAGGAAAGAATATTATTATTCTTTTTACATTGATGTATTGCTGCTAACCCTTTAATAAGTTCCCTTTAAAGAAGATTTATAGTATCTTAGCATACTTACCTGACCGATCTAGAAGTAATACATTAAGGGCAAAAAGTTATTAAACTCTAAAAAGCCGATTTCAGCCTTTTCAAGTAGAGTAAATCTCAGCTGTTTGATCCATAAAATTCGATTGATATTTTTTGATTGATTTTTATCTATAGAAACTTGTCAAATTAATTTTTCAATGGAAAGGTAGCCATACTTTACATTAGCAGCATGGCTACCTTTCTATTGAAAAGTCCGATCGAAAAACTTGATTGAAAAATTTCAATCAGAAAAAAAATCGATCGAAAATTAATCGATCAGTTTTTACTGATCAAACAGCCGAGATCTACACGGGATAAACTCAAAAAAGGCCAAAATTTCGCCCCTTAGTGTACTGTTGCTAGAACATTATGTATCTGACGATATACAGCTCACATCTCTGCACCAGTTTACTTCCTGGTTATGTAAGAGATGTAAATACAACCCCACACCCTCCCGAAGTTCGCTGAACTTAAATGAATGTCAACATTGTTTTTTATGATCTGTCCATGTGCAGTCGGTTAATTTCAGTGAAATTTGGGGGGTGGGCAATATGTAACACTTGATGTCACATACATAACCAGGAAGTAACCTGGTGCAGTAATGTATTCCTTTGACGTCCCTGGGCTGTGAATCATCGGATGAATACTGATCTAGAACTAAGTGTATTGCTACTGGATCGACAAGGTAAGTATGCTAAGATACTATAGTTCTCCTTTAAAGGGAATATGAATGGTAGATTAAATACATGCCTTCATGATTACTTTAATGAGTGACCCCAGTTTAAGGTAATGTCACACAGCAGGATTGTGCTAAATTTATTCATTATTATGAATACCAAACACTTACATCTCATTATTAACTTTAATAAGGAGGATCACTGAAGGAATGTCACATAACATGATCAGCAACAATACCAGCAAATTCTTCATCTGATGATTCCGATTGATGGTACAAAAGTGAGTCATTTAGAAAATATAGCATTCACTGGTCTCCAATTCACAAAAACTACACGTTAAACAAAAGTGTTCAACGAAAGGTGATTAAATAAAAATGGACACTGTCATTTAAAATAAAAGAAGCTGCATTCATCCTAAAAATAATGCACAATACTTATTTTGAATACTGGATCAGTGTTAGAGAAGCTTGATTACATTGTAGAAAAGACACCTCAATGATTTTCCTTTTATAGGGATATGTTTTGACAGATACTGGTTTCCTGAGCCTGTATAACACAGTGGTCCTCTATCAAAAACTAAGCAATGTAAAAAAGCTAAATGAATCCACAAAAATATAAATACCAGCATAGCCAACAGGCTCCTACACAAGGAGGACATTCTTTTCACATATAGCAGAGGGTACCCACCTACATTTCCCCAAAGTGTAGTCATGACTCATTATAAGTAAAAGAGCTCCTCCCACATTTATCTCAACATATACACATCCAGAAGCATGAGTAGATGGGCTTCTCACACATTTCCCCAGCATACTCTTATTCATTAATATAATGTAGGAACAAAGTGACCTTGGGATGGTGAAGGTGAATTCCTCCGAGGGAAACGCTGGCAGTATCCCGTTGGTGTATCTCTCAATACACCATACATTGTAAATAAGTGAAAGAGGGAAAAAACAGCAGGCAAGGTAGTGTGCTACCAAAAGTGCTTTAGTCACACTGTATCATTATATGTGTAATTTATTTTTAAAGTGCCACAAATTTATACAGGGCTGTACTATTCAGCAATACAAATATAATACAGACATGGGAAAAGTGCATTACACACTACAAGTATAATTTCACAAGGATACAACGCTTCAAGTGCCAGGTTGCGGTTGACACAAGAGGTTGGAGGTCCCTGCCCAGTAGATCTTACATGTTCTGGGCAGGGCCTTTTATGAAATAACATTGTAATGATACAGTGTATCAGTGTTTAGCACTGCTACCTTGCAGCGATGGGTTCTGAGTTCGAGTCCAGCCTGGACTTCATCTGCATGGAGTTTGTATGTTCTCCCGGCACCTACATGGGTTTCCTCCCACAATCCAAATCATACATCTGTGTCTGTCTATGTGTGTTTAACTGAATAGGGAAACTGGATTGTAAACTCCACGGGGCAGGGACTGAAGTGAATGGTGAATCTCTTTAAAGCGTTGTGTAATATATCTGCGCTATATAAATTAATAAATACATACACACAGTATGAATAGAACACTACCTTACCTGCTGTTTCCCCCTCTCCTACTCATTTATATTCTTATTAATTACCATGAGTATAGAACCTTTTCCCGCATCCAGTAACCTGATCCCTTACCATGAGTAGAGGGGCTTATTTCACATTTCCCCCAACAGTCCCCTGCCCCCTTACCATGAGTAGAGGAGCTCCTCCCATTACTGATCTGCTTCAGCCTTTTCTGATGGGATTTCCCATTGTAGTGTATCTGAGCTTGGACGGCAGAGTTCAGCTGGATGTTACAGACCTCGCACAGAGTGAAAGATGGCAGCCTCTTCTCCTTTCTGGATTGGAGTTCCATCACTGGTGAATGTGCATCGCCATTCTCGCACATGGCAATGGCTTGAAAAGGATCAGGGGAATGCACAGGGCTCTTTGGACGTTTCATTATCTGCAGGGTTGAAATGAAATACATAAATATATATTGCAGATACAATGGAGTATTCCTGACAATGACTTTACCTGTAGTCTTTTTTTTTTTCACAATGTACCAGTGCCTAGAAGCGTGCTGGAACGGTGCTGCTGCAAATTCATTTTCTGCTGAGCGAAAGAAGCCTAAAAGTATAAGGTAGGCTAAGGAAATTTGCAGGCACTTAGCAACAAGCTTTTAGTCTTTTAACACAGCAGGAGAAGTGAATAAACCCTCCATAATGACATAAATGGGCTTTTTTTTTTTTTTTGTACACGCGCTGCTTTTTCTACACAAGGCCCTGCCTGCTTTGGCCTCCTGCATTTTTTTTTATCACAACCTGGAAAAGTACAGTAAAGAACAATACGTTCGATTTGACACTGGGAAATTGTTCACAACCTCTATTTCATTTACTCTTAGTGGTTTCTCCTTTTTGATTGGCAGAAAAGATTTTGTTTGTTTGTGTGTAAAATATTTGTAACAGAAGCAGAGAATAAGCACTACATGTAAAAGAGATAGGAAGATCAGCGCGGTAACTATAGGGCAGAGAGATGACATTATATACAGTGCACGTCCAGACAAAAACTCTGAACTGAACTATTGCTAAACTACAACTCTCAAGAAGAAATAATTGATCATTTATACAGTTGTCTCAACACACTTTAACACATACTGTAGCAGACTACTGTATTTATTAAGAATTTATTCTGGTATTTATGACCTGGTTAAAGGGCATGCATGGTTCAAAACTTTTTTTAGCTGTAATTTTAATACAAAAACAAACATTTTTCCCACCTAATATATTGTTACTGTTTTTTTTTTTTTTTCATTTTTATGCATTTACCTAGGTCCTTATTATCACCATGAATAAATCTTCCCCTAGGATAGAGTTATAGTAACACTTAGTAATTGTGGCACTGCTGCAACCTAACCTATGGAATAAAAGTAAAACGTGTTTATAGCTACACTTGTTGCATATAAAAAGATATTAATCCAGGCCCTCAATGGCGAGAAGAGAAAAATGTATAGAAACTTTTAGTTAATAGAAAGAAAGGCACTCTGAGACAGAAACAGCAAATGTGTACTTCTGAGACAGAAGCCATGATTGTCGATGGTTTCGTGCCCCTTTTAATAATGCCATGTTGACACATTATATCTCAAGGCACTTGATTCCTACACGCTCTGTAATCAGCACAATACATTTTTAACAATGATCAGAGATGTTAAGCAAATTACTTGGATGATTATAAAACCCTGCCACTGCCTTTCAGTAATAGAACTAAAGGTGCACAGAGTTTTTTTTTCAAAAAGTATAGGATAATCTAGGGACAATTTACTTAGCAGATAAAGTAGATAATGAGGCCATGATTTCCCTAAAAACACAACCCATACTAGGCAGCACCACAGTCTCTGAGGTTCTTCTTAAACAAAAGGTGTCTGCTTGCTTCTCTTAAATATGTGGATGGGACAAATGTGACCTTTTGTCCTCTTATGGTACTGCGCCCTTAGAAAATTAAGTTGAAAGAATATGTTACCACACACAATATACAATATGTATGTC
>WMED01023085.1:0-11525 GCA_019650415.1 Pipa parva
TCGTCATTCTGTAGCGTGACACGTCTGCCGGCTCATAAATATTCATAGGATGTACGAACGAGAGACAGACTGATTATGACCGCAAGTACATCCTATGAATATTTATGAGCCGGCAGACGTGTCATTCTACGGAATGACGATACACGTCTTCCGGCTCATGAATATTCATAGGATAGTACGTTCAGTGGGAAACAGCCGCGAGAGGAAGCTCCAGTCGGTGAGTATACAGCTTATACGTATGTATAAGTCGAGCATATGATTTTAAAAGCTTTTTTTGACCTAAATTTCTCGACTTATACACGAGTATATACGGTAAGTAGTTTTAGTTTAAGCTTCAGAGACATGTTTGGAAATGCAAGTAGAGGGTTGATTGTAGAAGAATATCAGGTGTGGGTAATTTAATCAGATCCATGAAAGGCGCTGCTATGCAGGGCTGTGGAGTCAGTAAGCCAATGCCCGACTCTGACTCCTCAATTTCCATGACTCCGACTCCGACTCCCAACTCCGTCTCCCTCATACATGCAGCATGTTTAAGAGATAACTTAATTTAAGCTTTTTATCATCCTTATGATACAATAATCAAGCTATTTAGGTAGAACATAAAATATATTTTTTGGATACAAATTTACAAATATGCAAAATGCTGCAGTAAGTGGGAAAAAGAACTGTTTTCAACAAAAACGCTGAAAGCTAATTTTTGTAGTAAGCAAACTTCTTTAATCCTTTTTTCTCTAGAAGATCTGTGATGAGTGCAGCCATCCCTTCCAGTGCCTTTTCCTCTGATCTGTAGCAAGGAGCTTCACTACTGAGCATGTACATAAAGTGCAGCACGCATTCATTTGAATTAAGAGCCTAGATCTTTGTATAAGGAATAGAACAGACCTTTACAGGACATTTCATTATTTTCCCAAATTCTTATGAAAATATATTCAGCATTTACTGCAATGAACTAACTCTACCAATTTATTATATATTTTGGGAGTCGGAGTCGGACCATTTTATAACGACTCCGACTCCACCAAAATGGGCCCCGACTCAGACTCCACGACTCCGACTCCACAGCCCTGCTACTATGGATAATGTTTTTGTACTGTGTGTCAAATGCATTTTACTGTTGTGTTGTTTTTGTGGTATGCTTTAAATTTTTCACAGTTCCCTCTGCCTAGTTATTCATTACTTTAAGTTGGTGTATTTTTCAACCCATTGCAAAAAAGCTGAATAAGCTAGCTTGGCTGATGCATAGGAGAGGAGGAGTGAGACAGATAAAACTCTACATCTCTGCATTACAGTTGTTTACCACAATGAAATTGTTTTTTGTTTGGAAAGAGTCAAGGTAGAACTTATTAAACCCACACCACAGTGTTTGTTTCCAGCTGTTTTTTTATATTCTCTGATCCAAACGTGTTTTTGTATTGGTGGCTCTTGGAAACCTTTGTTCACATAACATAATATATGTTATATGACAATAATATAATTACACAAATCAATATGATGTCATTTTAGGAAGGAAGGTGCTCCCTATTGAGCAAACATTGTTTTATTTAAGATGTTCCACTTGATCATGATGACAACATTCCTGTACACATGCAAATTGATTCATGAATTCATCTCATAGACTTTTCTTGTCATTGCCAAGCATACGATATAATCATCACTGTTTATTAACGAGACATACTAGAACACAAGCTGAGGAATATATTTCCACACCCTTCGTCTTAATAACAGCTTGATGTTTTTTTACTATCCCACTTGTAGCAGTTAAAACTGAATGACATAACAGTATCCCAGGAATAAGAAAAGATATTTTGTAGGGCTAATTCCTCATTAGTTATGAAATATTCATATGTTTAGTTGTATTTTTGTTATGATGCCTCACATAATTACTATATATATAACAGCAACAATATTTATTATTCTAGTAAATTTTTTATAAATTCATTAAGCTCAGCAGTACCTCTATTCTAGCTTCTGCTCTTCTCACTTGCGCCAAGTAATTATCTTTTAGAATAGCTAAAAATCATTTCTCACCACTAATGTACCCTGGACACTTAGCAGTAATTAAAAAAAAAACAAACTTCTCGAAACCAGGTACCCATAATTGTCAGCAGCACCTGCTGCATTCAGTCCTAATTTACATTACTTTATCCAGATTTGTGCTACATTGTTAACAATAAAATAAATGAGCATTAGGGATTCTGAAATGCCTATAATAGTATAATGTCCAATTTATATTAATGCAAAGACAGTATAAGATTATACTGTAGTACATGAATATGAATGTTCACTCTTTGCAGGTATAGATTCAGCAGGTGGGCCGAATTACATTAAAGTCCAGAAGGAACCACCAAAAGAACTTAATGGGGAAGGGGGAACTAAGAAATAATACCTATTATGGGTAATAGGACTCTAAAATTCAACATTTTGCAGTGGGGTCTGTATTTTAAGCAATAAACTCTGTTTCTATCCAAGTTTTTTATTCAGTTCTTTATTGTGAAACTTTTAGATTGAATTGAAATAATTCTCATGCTGAGTGTGACTTTGCCAGTCTATATATTTTTAATGTTAACGTCCTCAGATGCTGAAATGCATAGTTACAGTATATTGTCATTTTCCTAACAATGCGACTCATGTCATCATTTCCAAGGGTGGGGAAGTTAAAGGTAAGATTACTTATATGTTTATTTAAAATTCAGGGGGTTATTCTCTAAGGTGCAAACTCAACTGTTGAATTCTCAAACAGCGGATTCCCATAGCAAATCGGCGCCAATTTCCCTATTGTAAAGTTGTGACAATTTTTTAAAGTTAAGATTGCGACAATTTTCCCATAATAAAGTCATGACTGTGTCAATATTCTCATTATAAAGACACAACTGCGACAGTAGAAATCTATTGCATCTGTCCTTATCTGGTGAATTCACACCTATACGCAACAATGCAGACATTAGTGAATAACCCCCTCAATCTTGACAAAGGTTTTTAAACAGGTTCAAAGCATTGAGGGGCTGATTGACTAAAGAGTGAATTCACCTGTTGCTACAATTTAAGTCGCTTCTCCAAAATAGTTGCGAATTTACTTCTCATTATTGACCAATGGCAAATAGACTTGACGAACAAGCAGACAATGGCGATCTAAATTGGATACATTGTGTGGCGTATACCTAGTCGCATTAACTGCTTCGACACATTCTAATGCACAGGTGATAGTTGAAGTACCTGTGCACATACATGCAAAGTGCTCCATAAGATTGTGACTATAATGGTTGCTCGAATTGGTCATGCAGAGTTCGCTCAATCAGTAAACATGGGGACATGTCAAATAAATGTGAATTCAGAATTTGATGCAATTATTTGACCTGTAGTCAATAAGCACCTGACTCTTTCTGCAAGAACAAATTGTGTGTTTATTATTATATACATATATCATGATTGTGAATTAACACAACACAGCAGTTCACAGCTACTATAGATGAAATAATAATATCCTATAGTGAGGGTGTCCCAAAAATGATGATTTTCCTGGATTCCATGATATTCAGGGGGTCAGTGCAACTGTGCTCTGTTTACTTTAAAGGTCCAGTAACACCAAATTATTGTGCTTAAAAATTATTTCTAAAAGAATGAATTAATCTTTATTAATTAGTGTTTATTATTATTGTTGATTGCAGCCATCTTTTATCTGTTAACCTTTCTTATCAAGATGTTAATAGGACAATAGAATAAATACGTACACATACTGGAGACTAGGATCTTGGGCTATAGGTTTTTACCAGTATAAAACAGGCAAACCTGGCCAAAAGTACAAATAACAGCAGTCCAGTTTATTAGTTTGCACTTGTTTAAACTGCTTTCTTCAGCAAACTTAAACAGGCTTTGTGCAGCAAATACAGAATATAAAAATAAACAGGCTTTCTTCAGTAAAAACAATTCATTCGCAGAAACACATAAGGAGAGATCTCACCCAAACAATAGGCATTTTGATTCACACCAGACTTATTTCCAGGTTGTAATACACTTCATTCCCCCCAGGCCTCTGCTGCATTTACCCCTTATGAAGCACACCTGTGTCTATTTTACAGCCAGTGGGAAAATCCCAGGATGGAGTATGGGAGTAACCCTCCCTCCCATGCTCTTCAGTCACTCCTAAATCCTGGTTCAAAAATCCACTTAAAAAACAGCTTAAGCAATATAATATACTACTGATAAGTAACAGCAAAATGGGATTGATGCCACTGCCATAATAAATCTTAGTGGCACATACACTCCATCCACAACTTTTCCACTCAACTGTTTACAATACACATACGTACCTGTATTGCCTGTATTGTAAGAATGGTCAAAAGTCTATTCCCGATAAATAAAAGAAATACATTTTTACCTAGTACTGTACACAAGCTGAATCAATATGTAGCCTATGAACATGTAGGCTTGGAGGCAGTAAGATAAAGGGAAGATGCAGGCCCAATGAACTATAATAATTACCTGTGCATACCCAGAGTGGAAGTACATTGTGCCCAAATGATAAAGATATACAGGAAGCTACATAGGACAACTTCCATATTCCAACAGATTTTACCCAGAAATAGGAAAACTAAGCAGCTGAGCGATGAAATGAAAAATGAGGCCATCATAGAGAACATAAATTATTGGCAGCCAAGAAAGATAGGATTAATGATACAGCAGTAAAGGTGATCACGGATAATTATCTCACTAGCTGTTAAATCTATAATAACATATCATTTTATCCATCCCCCAGTCATCTGCAATAACTGGATAATATCTCTTTATAAAGTGTAGCAACAACAGTACGTGCATTCTTAAGGCACTCTGGTAGTGCTCTACTTCATAAACATTCTACTGAGAATTGGTAAGCGAACACAGATTGAGGCTAATCTATCATTTAATACTGAAATCAGAATGTGCATAGAATGAAGTACGAAAGAAAGAAATATTTTGTATACTTGTGAGTTCAACTTCATAAATGCAAATTTTATTTTCAAGTTTAAAAAATACACTCAAATGTGAAATGATAGATCAGATAAATGAATAAAGAAGGGAACAAGAAACACAGCTTTCATTTTTAGTGGGCAAAATATGTGGCGTATTTAAGCAACAAAAAGAAAGAGTCACTAACCAAGTCCTTCCAGTTATGTAAAGTAGGATAAACATGTGGAATATATAGAAAAACATGTCATATAAAGTAGAAAGTTAAGGTCTTCATTAAGATGGGCATAAAATAATCTTTCCCTATTTATTTTATCAAATACAGCAGAGTTGTTCACATGGTAAAGTCACTTGGCTCTCTTTAGGCACGGTGACCTATACAGGCCAAGGTCATTTCTTTTTCTATTTTTTCATTATTTAAATTATATTATTTAGATTTAAATTAAATTACTCTATTCAATAAAAGCTTAATTTGGACCAAGCTCCTTTGTCAGTGAATTGTTCTGGGAGGAGTTTATCTGTCTGCCTTCCTGGTGCATTGTGCTGCTAGTTCTGTGATGTCACATGCGACATCATCAGGACCCATGGCATGCGCTGGCGTTATCACACAGAATGCAATTGGATTTCTGGCCAGTTCTGAAATAAACTATTTGGAAAGTTGTCCATCAATGCTCATCGGTACAAATGTGCATAATTGTAGCAATCTATAACCAATATTTAGCATTTCACTTTTATTCCTCTCTAAAGAGTAAAACTGCTCTAAATTCTCAGGCAGTAACACCAAAGAAATGTCTTATACGCATCTGTGCCTTCTACACACTCATTCGTCACTTCCAAAAATTCTGGAAGATATCAAGGAGATATGATATATTTATTTCAAATGAACAGAACTAATTTCTGTTTTGCACCAGATGAAGGATGATTAAACTCAACACCACAAAACCTTG
The DNA here is from genome assembly GCA_019650415.1 of Pipa parva. Lineage (NCBI taxonomy): Eukaryota > Metazoa > Chordata > Amphibia > Anura > Pipidae > Pipa > Pipa parva. Next base: position 5,889 of record WMED01023085.1, read on the forward strand.
TCATTTGCTGCTTTTATTTCTTATTTCACATGGGAGAACCTGCATCTAGTATAGTTTGTGGTATTTTCTCCAGTAATTCACCAGATATTAAAAGACCAGTAACACCCAAAAAATTAAAATTCTCATATGGATAAGCCTAGCTGTTATTCAGATACAGACCTTGTAAAAATGTTATCTGAAGTTACAATCTTGAATTCTATATCTTTCTTTCTGTTTAATTTTTACTGATTGCAGCCATGTTGTCAACCAGACCTCACCCACTTGTATTGTATTCTTGGTGTATATGGTGTCTTAGAGAATCCAAATTCAGGAAGTGTGCCCTAAAGTCCAATTTTTAAAGGTAAATATTATAATTTAAATACAATTTAGAATTTAGGAAGCACATACTTGAATCTATAGTAACTATAAAAGCATTTGAGGCATTTTTATTTTTTGAAAAACAATGAACAAAACAAAATAAGGAGGCGCTATATACGATGTGAAAAAATCTGAAAAAAAAAGTCCAAATAAAGGTCCAAAAAAAAACCAAACCAAAATGAATGTCCACAGTTTTTTGATTGCAGCTTTTTCGAACAATGAAGTGTGCTTCAAAACTTCTTAGATGTGTGACAAAACGAGAAAAGACTAGGAAAAAGCGCAAAAAACATCTCTGTTGGAATATAATACCATTTCAACGCTCAATTTTCAGCTATATCTGGTGAGCATAATTTTGAATGTCACTAGTGGTGTTATTTATATATTAAAATCCTTATTTCACTCTCTATTCTCATCACAATCTATTGGTACGTTTGGGATATTGCACCAATCATCAATTAATTTTGATAAAGCACTTGGTGCCGATTGTTTTTTGTGCTTTTCCCTAGTCTTTTCTTATTTTTATTTTTTGGTTTTACTGGTTCTATTTTCATGAAAGCTGATGCAAGCTTACAGCCTCCAACCCCTTACAAGAATATCGCCCTGGTTACTGGTGGCTGAAATGGTGAAATGGTCTTCTCATATTTATTTCTTGCTCTCTAGACATCCAATAAACAAATACCATGAGATACTAGAATATGACAAAGTATTTCAGGAAGTTTCAGCTTTGGGTCTCTACCTACTCTGTTTCTCTTGTGCATAGTACTAGATCAATGAAACAACCTCACACCACAAGAATGGAATTTTCAATAATGACTTCAGTTAGGCTTTGCCTGGGAACAAGCCATTTCTTTCAAATACCTATCTGGTAGAAAAATAAACTGGGCTGTAAGCCATAGAAAGCAATTGGTATTGTTTGCAAGGAAAGTCATATAATGCAGATTACAGTGGTTGCCATGGGACCTGCTTCTACACAATCTATCTGCTTACAGCTAACTCGGAGACTTTGACTAGATGCCAAGAATCTTCCCCTTTCATCTTTTACCCCTCTGTCTTTATGTTTCAGTGCACATGAGTTAATTGTTATTGACCTGACACTTATTACAGATTTACATGAACACGTAGAGCCTCTTGGATCAGCCCTCAAATATATATGGCTTTGTACTCTTGTTATTCTCATTAAGCTTCAAAATAAAAACAAACCATTAATTTCTGATGCCCAAAACACACAGAGAAAGATTTCCTTTAATTATTTGGAGGATATATGCTTCATTGATTCAGTAATATGGTGAAAAAATAAATAAAGATCAGACAGAATATATTAGTGACTACTCTGTGCTTATTGCTATACAATCGAGTCGTGCTTCTGTTTAAAGGAACCTTAAAATGAAAATACCACTGGTCTTATTTGAAAAGGGGAATGTAGAGTATGTTTTTACACAACAGCAATAGAGGATACAAATATCTTTTCTTTTGTTTGCAGCAACACATGCACAATCGTATACCCATACCCCCTCCAGGAGGATGTGTGGGCAGTACACACAAAAGTTTCTACTACTTGAAAGTGTTTGTGCAAAATATATATTAAAGCCACAGTACATTTCATTATTCCATATTCTGGTACCCACAATCTTTAGTGAGGTTCCTGCCCTCAAGGTATCTATAGTTTATCTCTTTGTATCAGGCTTAGACTTAGAGATGAAAGGATGATTTTTCACTGCTGCAGGTTACCTATAGGCTATTCTGGCTTACACTTTTTTAAATACAATCGGACACTGGCCTCAGGTACTCTTCTCCTATCTGGTACTCTACTCTGGTACTCTTGTTTCATCAGGCAGTCTGCCCATCTAATTACATAGGAGCTATACACCCACCAAAAAAACAAACATCAGAAAATACAAACAGATCTAATCATAAGCAGTGTTGCTTCTCATTCAGTTACACTTTAATAGACATTCCGCTACAATAAGACACATCAGTATAAGAGTTATAGCGAGGAAAGTAGAAAGCTAGAAACGATATTAAAAAACATTAGCACATCAAGATTCTCTCCTTTATTAGGTGATAGAGAAAATATCCTATTGTTATCTATAGGACATCTCACTCTATTAGGGGCAGTGCTTTGGCTCAGTGGTTAGCGCTAATGCCTTACCACGCTGGTGTTAGGATTGCGACATACATGCGTCCCTCTTCTGTATTCCAGCGTCGGCATGTGTTGCGGTCGCCATCTTGTGAGGAATCTAGTCGCAGGCGGCCTGCTATTCTGGCGCATAAATACAAATGGATGTCTCAGGTTGACAACAGAAGCAGTTGCGGGATTGCATCGCATACACATTCACCCCTGAAAACCTATTTAATCACCTTTAGTGTCTTGTCTGGTTATCTGGCTCCTGTTTATAGGACTCTTTTGATGTGCCCGGGTGTGTTATATTTCCTGTCTGACTTCTTGTGTATGACCATTGCCTGTTTCGAGATTCTATCTGTTTGCTGCCTGCCCCGAACTTGTGACCTGTTTTCTGACTCTGTAGCTGTGCCGCCAGCCCTCACCATTGCTATTCATTCGACTACTCTCCTTGCCTCAAGTAGCAACCTTTACTGCCAGTGGACAGCAAACCTTGAGGGTTGTTAACTGGACATAGATCTGCCGCAAAGTCCATACCTACTTGTGAGGGACCGGATGAAGACCGGGTGTGTCTTAGGGTTTGCTAGCGCCAAGTCTGCTGTGTTACCACTTACTGCCGCCTCCTCCTCTCTCTGGATACCAATCCGATCATTACAGCTGGGTTCTGCATTCAGTTCCACCCTGGACTTCATCTGCATGGAGTTTGCATGTTCTCCTCGTACCTGTGTGGGTTTCCTCTGGGCACTCCGGTTTCCTCCCACAATCCAAAAACATACATCTGTGTCTGTCTATATGTGTGTGACTGAACAGGGAAATTAGATTGTAAACTGCACAGGGCAGGGACTGAAGTCAATGATGAATCTCTGTAAAGCGCTGCGTAATATATCAGCTCTATATAAATGAATAAATATATAAGGGCCTTATTGATTAAAGGCCAAATAGTTGCATCTAGCTGTGAATTCACATTTGATCGATTGATCACATGCTGAGAAAACTTGCAACTACAGTAGTCACGATCTTACATACTTTGCACTTTGCGTGCACATGCACTGGTGCTATTTAGTGAATAAAAGAGTTCGAATCAAAGTGGCAAATTGGGGAATTGATGACATGGCACTGGTGTAGTGTAAGTCAACAACTTATTCAAAAGTGACAATGGCAACTGCAACTAAGTGACAACATGATGTAAGGACAAGGTTACATAGAAATATACAGTTAGGGATATGGTGAGGATGACGTCACTGCACTTCACTGGGGGAATTTCCATCAGTTTGCCTGACTTCACATCCTACTTCTGTTCAGCTGACTACACCACACTGCATCCAACAGCATTCTTTGCTGTTTGCTTATTGGATAAGTCTATCTGGTGGTTCATAAGGAGAAGCACATTTGCAACTATTTTGGTAATGCAACTTGAATTGTAGCAAGGTGATTTCGACAGGTGAATACATCCTTTAGGCAATAAGGCCCTAAGTTATTAACCACCTAACGAAGTTTCTTCAGAATAATTTTTAATTAACAGACATTTGGGACTTTATTATTGTGGAAAATGCATCGCATGTAAAGTATGTGAAGAGAGAGAAAAGGAGATGACATTTAAATCATATACTGTGGATAAAACTTTTCTACATGGCAATCAAAAAGGCAATCCCACTGTACACCAGTTTTTCAGTCTGGTCTAAGGTACAGAGAATAAGGTGATCAAAGCAGCTGGAAAATCAGGAACAGTTATAAATATGCATTGTCGCGACTTTACAATGGGGAAATTGTAGCGGATTTGCTATGGGAATCCGCTGTTTGCGAATTCGACAGTCGAATTTGTACCTTAGTGAATAACCCCCTACAGAGTCTAATGCAACAGGGAACAGCCAAACCAAATTTAGGCTAGGTTCACACTGGCGTATTTATGTGTGGAGTATATATGCTGTGCTGTGGAGTATATATGCTGTGCTGTATATATGCTGTGCTGTATATATGCTATGTTGTGCTGTATATATGCTGTGCTGTGCTGTATATATGCTGTGCTGTGCTGTATATATCCTGTGCTGTATATATGCTGTGCTGTGCTGTATATATGCTGTGCTGTATATATGCTGTGTTGTGCTGTATATATGCTGTGCTGTATATATGCTGTGCTGTGCTGTATATATGCTGTGCTGTATATATGCTATGTTGTGCTGTATATATGCTGTGCTGTGCTGTATATATGCTGTGCTGTGCTGTATATATGCTGTGCTGTATATATGCTGTGTTGTGCTGTATATATGCTGTGCTGTATATATGCTGTGCTGTGCTATATATATGCTGTGCTGTATATATGCTGTGTTGTGCTGTATATATGCTGTGCTGTGCTGTATATATGCTGTGCTGTATATATGCTGTGTTGTGCTGTATATATGCTGTGCATAAAAACAAAAAAAGCCGCACAGTGTAAACCTATGGGACTTACCTTGTTCCGGCCATAATAGCATATGATGCGAGCACATGAACGCCGGAACTTGTCATATTTTTGACAGTGTATATATATGCCACACATGAAATGCGGTCAGATAGGAGGAACTGCAAATGCCGAGGGAGTGTGCACAGTATGTCGGGTAAGTACAATAGAAATGCACGTCTATAAAATACGCCGGACTGAAAATGCTGGCATATTTTATAGACGTGCGTTTCTAAATACGCAGCTCATATAAGCACTGTGTGAACCAGGCCTAAGGCTTTATAGTTTACTGGTATTTGCAAGGAAAGTCAGCTTTACTCTCCTCAGGCTAGAGCTAACTTGGAGACTTTCCCAAATTTGGGGAAAATTTATCAAAGTGGATTTATTGACACCTAATAATGGAGAAACAGTGTTTATTTTATTATGCCATTATTCCCTATTTAAAAAAGCTGTTTTCGCCATGTTACAAAAGCACTTTATTTATTATGCATTTTTTTTTTTAACCTCAGAAAGTTGTTTTTGATCCTGTAAAAGTCAGCAAAAAGCTTGATAAATATCCCAACAAGAAGCCAGGAATCTTATCCTTTCATAATTTTGCCCCTCGGCTTTTTCTTTCTGTGCATGAATTCATTGTTACTAACAATTATTACTGATCTGACACTTTGGGGGTAATTCAGGAAAGTGCGAACTTACCTGGCGATCCTTCGATTCACTTCGCCGAGAC
>WMED01023087.1:0-11525 GCA_019650415.1 Pipa parva
GGGATCTGATTGGAGGAGCTATAATGTCAATCATCCTTTTAGCTCTGCCCAACCCAACTCAGGAGAGAAAAGTCAGGCTGGCAGGGAAGATGACAGAGAGAAACGCTGTATAAAGGTACATTTTTTATAATACATATATATTTACAAAAATGTTTATTTCATTAGTAGAACCTAATTTAGTATTAGTTTTGAGGTGACTGGTGCACTTTAATAATAAAGAAGCATTTAATTCATTTTGTTTACTTTTTCCGAATTCTTACATAACATCCAAATATTCCTAGTGATAAAATTACTTGAAGTGACCAAAAGTGTACAAATGCTTAGACTAGATTGTAGTCTTATACTAAACAGTATGAAGACATTAAATAAAAAGCTTGGTTCATACTTTTCTCACACACAGCTCCTCCCTTTCCAGCTGGGCAGCTGCAGGTGAATTCCTTCCCATCATCCTCACAGGTGCCACCATGCAGGCAGGGGTGGGATTCACAGGGTCGTGGAGGCTTTTTTGTGGGCTTTCGTCGGGAAGATGCAGTGGTTGTTGGTTTCCTTGTAGTTATTGGCCGCTTTGTAGTCATTCTCAATGTTGTGACAGGGCGGTGAGTAAATGGCACTGGGGTGATGACAGCAACAAGCTTTCTGGGAGGTGAAGTTGTTGCCACACTTGTGGTAGATGGTACTGTAGTCATGACTACAGGTGTTGTAGTTGCTATGAGGCGTGTAGTAGCTACAACACCTGTGGTTGCTGCAGTTGTAGTTGTAACCATAGGAGGTACCCAGTCTGGAATATTAAAAAAGGAGTATTATTGGACTGCTCTACACAGACCAATCACAGTTCCTAGTAAAAAGTAAACTAAAATGTAATAATTTGATTGTACTATATGTACTACGTATTTGCACACATATGTACACCAACAACGGCTGGTTCATTTGAGACCTAGGGGACCCAAAGACTTACCTATTACGGCATCATTATTTTAACAGGCACCGTTCAACCCATCTTAAAGATCCAAAAGCGTATGATGCTTTATAATACCAAAAAGACCCTATGAAGTGGTTGCTCGAAAAAACTTGACTGACAGAGAAGTGCCCTAAACACAGTTTTTAATCTTGTAAGCCTCTGAACAGTAAACTAATACTGGTTTATTCAGTTTAGGCCACGACCTGCTGGTTTGCTGACATAGCACTATCAGGTAAATAATCATAAAGGTGATATTTGCACATCAAATCCCACAATTCTCTGGTGCTGCTTAGGATCTTGATTTCTTTAGCTTTCATTGGGATTTAAAGTGCATATGAGTGCACACATTTCTAGATTTTAAAAAAGGTTTTGTTTTTTTTATTATTTACAGTGAAGGTCTCTTCTCTTATTTCAAAGCTCAACACTCACTACATGGATAACAGATTTAATAATCTGTTTTTAAGCCTTGCATCTATACAAATCAAAACAGACCAAATCTGTTGATATCTGTTGATCCTCAGACAGACAAGACAACCAGCACTGCACGTGCTTTTTTTTCATTTCTATAGACACAGAAAGGAGATTTTCTTGAATGATGTTATGCACTGTGGTTAATGTCTACAAAATATTATATTGTTCTGTATGTATTGCACTTGAGCATAGATATCTGCTAACTTGGCCAATTTCCGGATCCCAATATTCCTGTCTCCCACTCCCTGGGCACCATCATCTGACTTTTATTTTATTGCTTATATCAGCAAACAGCAAATAAGTGAGATTAATGCTATGGTATGTTTGTAACTGCTGAGATAAATGTAATATAAAACCACATAGTTGCAATATAAAGCCACAAGGCATATTGGAATAGAGTTGAGAATTAAACAGAAAGATGTACCAGGGATCTCACCAAAGTCCAAGAACTTGATATGATCCTGAATAGGTCTCTTTATGGTAATTGTCTTCTTCTTGGAGCTCTTGAGCTGTCTCAATAATGCTTTTTGCACATCCAGGGCAGACATGGTGGTAGCTAATAAATAGAAAGGTAAGTGAAGATACCTGTTTTACCCCTCCAGCCTCCTCCATCCCAAAACAGTCTTACAATAATAAACACCAGCTGAACCCCACCACACGTTGAAGTCAAGGGAAAATAGCTTCCAGATATTAACTAGGGCAGACCTGTTCATTGTACGGCCCAACAGGCCACATCTGGCCCTCCAACCATCTCCGTCCGGCCCACGTGAGCATTTGAAAATGGGGGTGTGGTCAGATGCCGTAGAGGACAGCAAGCTAGGCACACTACACCGGACCTCTAAAACCATCCAAACCTTTCACGCGGTGCCAGGAGTAAAATAATTGCCCACCCCTGAACTAGGGTATGGGACTCTGGAGGCAGGCATGTTTGATAATAATCTATACTCCTGCTCATCTTTGTAAAAAGCAAATACTTTGCTTGTTTGGAGAATGTGCACTCAAAAATTTAAGTGAAATTGTTCAGTTTAAATGTAATTGGTTTTTAGATGCAACAAAATATTTCCTCTCTATCTGACTCTTTGGGGGTCATTCATTAAAGTCCAAACTGTCGCATAAATGCCCGTATTCGCATCCTTTCGCGATTTCTCCAACTCCGCTTATGAAACAGTCTCTGCGATGTGATGAATTCACGACCAATTCTCATGAGTACTCCAGAGCTCTTCACATCAATTTGCATGCGCGTGTACAGGTAACTCGGATATTCAGCATGTGACTGAGTCTGTCAAAGCAGCAAATTCTGCAGGGAGTACTGCTCAGAATTCACCTGTTTGCCTTCTGCCAGATCAGAGTAGTGAATTAAGGGGTTGATGGCAGGGCTCCAGTGTTCCGTAAATGTGACTATTCATTGAAAAATAACAATGGCGACTACGACTAAATTAGTCTACTATTAAACATGAACTAGGCACAAGGTGACATATAAAAATAACTATTTTTCACTTATATACAGTTAGTGGGATATGAGGAGACTGATGTCAATGCCTTTCACTGAAGGAATTCTCCTCACTCCGCACGACTTCTCATCCTACTATTGAGTGACTTACTATGCTGCACAACGCGTTCGACCACGTCTGTCGCTGTCCGCTGCTTCATGAATAAGGAGAGGTGAATTTGCGACTTTCTAAACGTATTGACGTGAAAAGATGTGGAGTCACTATGCAAGGCAAAATTGGCCGTTAATGAATGACCCCAAATGTCTTTCTGAATTCCAGCTGATACATGGATCATGCTATATGAAGAAAGAAAGACAGATAGACAAATATATACTTTCTATCCTGTAGATTTCCAACTCTACCCATTAAACTGTAAACTGCAGACACTGCCTTTTGTTTCTAGAAAGCAAAACAACAAAGCATTACCATAGTCTGCACAAAAAGTAAAGTGTCCCACTCCAGCAACGTCATTTGTCAATGCGTTTTCTGATTAAGATTTATTAATTAGCCAGTGTTCTTTTTATAGTTTTATCTCTAGTAAACTAAATATACAATTTAGATGTATTATCAATTTACAAATGTAATAATTTATCTGAGTTATACGTCCCTACACATTTAATTTCCCACAGCAACTGCAGACCTGGATCAAAATGCACTTCCACGATTGCTTTGATGGAATTACTTGGTCCGATGTCCCTCACTCGGATACTCTTGAAATCCCTCTTGATGTCTGAATTTCGAAGTAGATTATCCAACTGAAAGACAAGAGCAAAGTGGGTTATTAAAAGAGAAGTATTGAAATGCATGTACAATTATTGGATATGCTGCAAGGTTCCAGAATCTCAAGTGTAGGCAAGATTTGCAGAGAGTGAAAGCAAAGAATCTATGAGCCAGTGTACTAAATCTAGCAGTAAGGGTGAAACTGTAGGTTTCTTTTGCTCCATCACAGGAATAACTAATTAATAACAACATCCCTTGTTACATAGCAAGTAGAGGATTAACCCAACAATACAGACAACAACACAAGTACATCAGCTTTCCAGAAAGTAAAAAAGACAGAACGCAAGTCAGAAAATAATGCACATTAACTGCATAACTATTTATGAGATTAATAAATTCTCCTTTATGTTTTATTGTAATGTGTTCTCATTTTTCACTGACTCAGCATTATTTCTAAGTAAGCAACTTGCATAAGTTCCATATTCAAAATCTTAGTGGGCTAACTCAATGGATGACACTGAATTTTCTAGGTGAAGTCTTAGCTTCTTTTACCCAATCTGGGATATTTTGGTAAACTACTTTTACCCAAATGGATGTTTATTTCAGTAGCATGCCCCTGCCACATGTAGTGCTGTTGGACACAGAGGGACAAAAAGTATTAAGTATGGCACATGGTAAAAATGTACTGAGGTGCCAAAAAGTCAAGCAGAATTGCTGTCAAATCAGAAAGAAGAATGTAAATTGCACTGTGGTGGAAGTGGGGAGACTATGCAAGGGGGCAGGGTTGAAAAAAAAAAAATAACATAAAAAAACATTGTGTGAGAGATTAAAATTGGTGTTAGATGGGTAGTAAGATGTTTAAATATAGAAAATAAAAAATGTGGTAGAGAGGTTAAAAAAATAGGGTATAAGAGAGATCATGGAAGATGAGAGAGTTTTAGAGACAGAGGCAAGTCACCACAGGAGACAGTACTCAACCTTAAACAAAACATGAATGTATGTACTTCCTTCACCTACTAAAAAAGAGAAAATCTTATTTTATGTAGAGCACTGGAATCTGACTACAATAGTGATCTAAAACACATTAAAGCAATCAGGTCAAATTTGTTGGCAAGTGTTTAAATTATCATTTGATTCCAAGAACTTCTACCTTCTACATTTCATGGTTTGGATGATAATTAGTGAGGAAAGGCAATGAGGGATGATGAGATAAAGAGCTCTTAGAGAGTGGTGTTAAAAATGATTTTAGATGTATAGCTGATTATGACATGATTGAGAAAGTGATTGGGATGACAGAAAAAAGGAGTCAAGAGTAGTGTAAGAAGACAACAGGAATCATTTATTTCAAGGAAACACATATGTAAATTATATGTTGCTAAAAATTGAAACGGGACTTCCAACCTTTCTTAATTATTTTGTAGAGCATATATTAGATCCATAGGTGGCTTTCATTGGCCCCCTTTGCACTATTAACTTTATGATCTTCCAGTATAATGTTGTCCTGTGTTTTATGGTAGCCTTATATAAATAGCCTTACATATAAAACCATTTAACCAATGCACAAGAAAACATATCTGAATGTGTTTCTACAATGAAAGTATAAAATACTGATTGTCAGCTACATTGTTACTCTGGAAGGTGACCTAGCCACATTTAGGGGGTTATTCACTAAATTCCAAATTATTGCGTATACGTGCGAATTCGCCACATAAAGACAGTCGAAATAGGCTGCTACTGTCGCAGTTGTGCCTTTATAATGAGAATATTGTCGCAGTCACAACTTTATTATGGGAAAATTGTTGCAATCTTAACTTTAAAAAATTGGAGTGACTTAACAATGGGGAAATTATCACGGATTTGCTATGGGAATCTGCTATTCGACAATCGAATTCGCACCTTAGTGAATAACCCCCTTAAATCCATTTTGGTTGGGATTATACGTGATATTTTTTAGGCAGTTGGGTTCAGGGAAATAGATTAATTATTATTATTGGATAATATAATTGTTGAGAGTAAGTGCATTTCTTATGGAGTCTGGAAGCGAGACATGTTAAGGAGATGGATGCTGGATGTCAGATTAATTTTTATATGAGGAATGTATCATCACAGAGTCTTCCTGATCCGACATTGCAAATATTGAAGTAGCTCATATATTTTTAAACACAAAGCCCATTATTTGCATAGCGGATATAATATTGCAGAATCTTGAAAAATGAATCAATTTCTAATAAAAGCTAGTGCAGAAAGCAGAGATGTGCAGCTATTCTTTCCACTGTGCTGGGTACTGGCTGCCTTCTCCGTATCCCAGATTCACATGCAAGCGGATAAGAGATATCTTCGTTTTCCATCTCTCTCTGGCTCAGAAAGTGCCATGTCTGAGAACAATGCCGCTGCTAATTCTTCCTAGACAGAGCTTCAGCAGATAACAATTTCCATCTGCAATGGCAGGGGCTAGGTGATTTCAGACAGAAAAGCCAATTCCAATATGGAGGAAGAGGTAAAGAGCAGATGAGATATATGTGAGAGGAAAAATTATGGAAAGGCACCTTCTTCATATCAACTTGTTTTATTTCCTGATGACACCTTTTCTGACCTAATTATCTGCTACTTTTTTTCTTACTGTCGAACATTAAAAAACATTCTGTAAGAGTCCCAGATATGAATAAGGTGAAACACACATACAATATAAGATATCAGAAACTACAAGCGGTATATTTGCCCTTTGTTCAGCATGTTCTCTGACTGTTTTCTATTCAATAAATGAAACACATAGTGGACAGAAATGAAAAAGAAATGTAAAGGCGCACAGAAAATAGGTTTATTTATCAAAGTGAGAATTTGATTGTCAGGTTGCTAAGCCCTGATTCATTACTACTTATTAACTAAATAGAGAATTCCCATAACAAATTTGCAACCGCATAGTGAGGTTGCGACCTTGCCAGTAGTCGTCTATTGTGTAGTTGTTAGCTGGCAAATTTGCCACATTGCAGAGTTTGCCTTTATTCCTGAATATGGGAAATTGGCGAATTCACACCTTTATGCGACAATTCAAACTTTAGTCAATAACCCCCAAAGTCTAAAAAAATTCACTATAACCATTATGAAATGGGACCTTTTGGTAAATTGACAATAGTAAAATTTGCACCTGGAAACAGGGTTAAAGGGATAATATCATTAAGAAAAATTTTTTTTGTGTGTGTGTGTGTGTCTTAAACAAAGAATATTGTTTATTAAAGTAGACTTTTTATGTTTGCATACAGGAATTTTCCATCCACCTCTTTACAGCACTCTTTTCTTACTTTATGGCTGAGCAACAAGCTAGATTTAGAAAAAGGAGGTGCCAGAGGCTAATGTGATACAAAGACATCACTGTTTTAATATGAGGAGCTTCTCAGCAGTATTGTCAATAAGAGGGCCAAAGAGGTACTGCACACAGATAGATAAACATAGATTGGGATAATAAGTAATGATCAATTCATTTTGATGGCAAACTTAGCACTGTAACTGGGTAGTTTGTAGTGTGACTGATGTGTTTGAAAAAGCACACTAGCGTGTTCTATGTCACCATTTGTCAGGTTGTGGGGGGACCCATGATTTCTGATGACAGCCTTATCAGCACAGTGCTTTAGTTACCCATAAAAGGGCTGAAAGTGGTCATTTTAAACAGCATTGTAAAAAATGTATATCCTTAGCACTATTTTGGTTATGGTCTATTTAAAGTGAAAATAGATTATATAAAAATAGAAGATATGGGAAAGATAATACCTTCCCCCCATGATAGTCAAGGTTTATAATAAAGTTAATGTTGATTGCTGTACTCTCTTATTTACAATGCAAATTGTTATACAGTCATACATTTCTAATAATGATATATAAATTCTTTCAACGTTTATAAAGAAGTTTAAGTGCAAACATTTAGGTACAAAATTTGCGGATTCAGTGTAAAGATGCATTTTTTACATATTAATCATGAGGAGAAAAAAAGTTTGTGATATTTATTAACAAGGTCAGCCACAAGCTAGAGTAAACATATGTTTTATGTAAAATTAACCTGAGGGAAACAGTGCTCATTTAAATGAATGTTGCAGGGAAGCAGTCAACTAACAGCCAATGAAATGCTTTACACAGCAGTGAATTATAATAATACAGTTTTATACAAACAACCACAAGTACTGCTTATAAATATGGTGGTTAGTAGTTGAAAGTGATATTCATTGCAAAAAGCAGTTTATTCCTGAAAAGAAAGCAGCACTTCATCAGCATGTACAGGAGTTAGACAATGAAACTGAAACACCTATCATTTTAGTGTGGGAGGTTTCATAGCTAAATTGGACCAGCCTGGTGGCTAATCTTCATTAATTGCACATTGTACCAGTAAGAGCAGAGTGTGAAGGTTCAATTAGCAGGGTAAGAGCACAATTTTGCTCAAAATATTGCAATGCACACAACGTTATGGGTGACACACCAGAGTTCAAAAGAAAACAAATTGTTGGTGCACGTCTTGCTGGCGCATCTGTGACCAAGACAGCAAGTCTTTGTGATGTATCAAGAGCCATGGTATCCAGGGTAATGTCAGCATACCACCAAGAAGGACGAAACACATCCAACAGGATTAACTGTGGACACAAGAGGAAGCTGTCTGAAAGGGATGTTCGGGTGCTAATCCGGATTGTATCCAACAAACATAAATCCAAGGCTTCCCAAATCATGGCAGAATTAAATGTGCATCTCAACTCTCCTGTTCCCAAAAAGAACTGTCTGTCAGGAGCTCCACAGGGTCAATATACAAGGCCGGGCTGCTATAGCCAAACCTTTGGTCACTCATGCCAATTCCAAACGTCGGTTTCAATGGTGAAACATGTTTCCCCACATCCGGGAGAGTTATGGTGTGGAGAAGCCCCAAAGAAGCATACCACCCAGACTGTTGCATGCCCAGAGTCAAGCATGGATCAGTGATGGTCTGGGCTGCCATATCATGGCATTCCCTTGGCCCAATACTTGTGCTAGATAGGCGCATCACTGCCAAGGACTACCGAACCATTCTGGAGGACCATGTGCATCCAATGGCTCAGGATGACATGGCACCGATACACACAGCAAGACTGGTAAAAGATTGTTTTTATGAACATGAAAGTGAAATTGAACATCTCCCATGGCCTGCACAGTCATCAGATCTAAATATAATTGAGCCACTTTGGGGTGTTTTGGAGGAGCGAGTCAGGAAATGTTTTCCTCCACCAGCATCACGTAGTGACCTGGCCACTATCCTGCAAGAAGAATGGCTTAAAATCCCTCTGACCACTGTGCAGGACTTGTATATGTCATTCCCAAGACAAATTAATGCTGTATTTGCCGCAAAAATAGGCCCTACACCATACTAATAAATTATTGTGGTCTAAAACCAGGTGTTTCAATTTTTTTTGTCTAACCCCTGTATGTCATTAGGCTAATTGCATATTTGACATTTGTTTTTCTGACTAAAAATTAGCACATATCTGTATTTTGTAAAGTAAGAAAATGTCACTTGCCTAGAATGCAGGTGCATGAACCTAGGAGCTATTTGTGCGTTAAAAATGTATATAATTACTTTGTGCCAGTTCTGTTTTAGTCATGAAGAAAATTTTAAATATTGAGTTTAAAAGTGGGCAAACAACTGCAAATAATCCCAAATGACAACGTTTATCACTTTTCGAAAGTGCAAAACACTGAGAATATTTTCCAATCAGCTGCAACCCCCCTTGCAACCCACTTTAAATCAGGCAAGGTGTGTAAGCAATGGTTAATCTACAAAGAAAAGACCAACTCTAATGTATTTATTAATTTCTGTAGTCATTGTTGCCTTCACCAGGATGTTAATACAGACACTGGTCATTAATGGAATTTATTGACAACTCATTCACAGCTGCTTGTCAGGTTTAAATTCTAAGTTGATTCAATGCATGACATCATGGTCAATGAGTACAGGCTTTCATTAAAGCTGGCAATAGCAGATGTTTTATTTCCTTGAGGTTACCACTTCCAACCCCAACTTAGCACTAGGTCCAAACAAATCATCATCATTATAAGAAGCCTTCATCATTGATGCTGCTAGATGTATTCCAACAACCACCATTTAAATTCATGGAGGTCTTTTTACAGGGGTAAACAGTCTTTGGAGCTCCGCCCTAAACTTCCCTGCTGCCCACTGTCCTGCCTGCATGAACCCCCCAATTGCTTGCGCTGTGTGATGACATATAGTAGTAGACAGATGGATGGGAACTCAGTTCCAGATGGGAGTCAGTAGCAGCAGTGGCTGGTTAGTGTGCCTACTCTGACCTCCAATAGAAACAGTGATGTGGCTATGCATCAGAATAACAGCTATATGAAAGATCCTACATGCAGTATACATTGTATTTACACAAGTGTTTACATTTTGTGTGCAGTTACCTCTATATCTATCTGAATGTGAAATGCTTTACACAGTCTGAAATTTAGGACTGAGTCATCCATCCTGCTGTTTTTTTTTAAAGCAAAGTGCAAATAATACAGTGTGCAGGTACAGATGGTTCTGTAGAAAATTACAATATGCATTCAAAGCTAGCACAAAGCACATGACAGCACAAGGACTATACTTGTAGCCAAAAGAAAAGAGTTTGAAAACAAACAAACAAAAACCCTACAAAGGCAAGCAGATGGGAGATAAGCCTGAAGAAATGTTTTGTGCAATCTCTTTCGGCTTGTCATTTTTAAACTTGATTGAATAGCATCCTCTCTTCTCAAACAAACACTCTGGCGACCAAGGAACCTTCAGTGTCTCTCTTCTAATATTCCTGATATCATAAAAGCTGCCACTGGTTACTTTTCCTCATTGTTCTCTATTAAGGGCCATTTAAGCTTCTCAAGAATTTAATTACCTTTTTTCAAGGAACCACTGAATTGTGTTAAAAAAAAAAAAAAACAGTTAAGATATTCCTAATGTTCACAATGACAATTACTACTTGAAATTACTTATTTATAAACTATTATTTGAAAATGAATACACCATTTTCAGCAGGCTTTATCCTGATGGCAAACCATGCCAAGCTCAAACTTAATCATGTTTAAATATGAATTGTTTATTAGAGAACCATCTGTAATTGAGCTAGCACAGCTGAAACCTGCTATTCTAATCAATGAAGCATATAAATTGTATTTCCCTGGATAACATGGTATGTGGAACACTGGCGTTTCTCATGTTCACTGTTGGCTTTAAAACTATATATATATATATATATATATATATATATATAGCTTTGTGAAATGAAGGCTAACCAATATACCTGCAACAATAAAGTTTAAGAAATTTCAGAATCTCTTAATTAAGCCAACCATGTTATCCCAATAAACACACAGCAGTTGGCGCAATTAAGCAATTCCTTAACCTTTATTGTTTTATATGATACACTGGAAATGGAGATCAGTCGGAAACACTAGGAGCTTGAGAAACGTTATGCGTTTGTATCCCATACATCTGTCTGCCAATTAACGAAAGATTTCATACAAAGGTTCCCAATAATGTTTCAAGGGAAGAAAACAAACTGGCTACAGAAGAAAAGGAAAAAAAAGAGTAATGCCCAGATGCACAAGAGGAAATTTATATCAGCTTGAAAACAAGACACCTTACAGTCCCTAAACTGACAGCTTCCTTAAATGGGATATACCAAATGCCAGTGTCAGTATACATCTGTAAAAAGATGACTCGTCATTCCGGGATACTGGCTGTACATGCACAAAAGCACAGAAAAAGTCCTATTGAAAACTGGCAAACAAACGAAAAAGTAGGCATAGACAATGGATAGAGGAGTTTCGAATAGAATAGATATTTATTATCACTAGAAATACAATGTATATCAAGTGAGATTAGTGAT
>WMED01023088.1:0-11525 GCA_019650415.1 Pipa parva
GCAACTCCAAACATCAATAACGCAACAAAGTCTGTGCAGAAAATCAACAATCAATCAAAAGGCAAAAAAATTCAAAAGAATATTAAATAAAGTTCACAAAAGAAAAGTCCTCATTTAAACCTAACGGTGATTTGGATTGAAGTAAATAAATCCACTTTATTTCTTTCTGGCAGATTTTTCGGTCAAAGTCACCCCCTCTTATACCCAAATTAACTCTCTCTAGGCCTATGCATCTATAGGATTGCCTATAGGAAACATACACAAGCACAGGAAAAACATACAACCTTCATGTAGATTATACACTATGATAATTTGTTATTAGAGAGACCTCTGTAATTTGCTAGAAACATGTAACACTAGTTATTCCATTCAATAGTGCAAACAGTTTTTTTGCAAACTATGTAATACATTGGTGCTTCTACAGTTGAAGACCTGAACAAAACAGCTGTTGTTTTGTAGAAATAAAAGCTCATGCATTTGATTGCCAAGAAAATGACGATAATATACAATTTTGACTTGAGTGAGGATGGGAGACTGGATCTAACCAGAACATTTTAAGGGTTATTTATCAAAGTGAGAATTTGAGTGTCAAAGTCAATTCTCATCACTTCGGGTTGCTATGCCCTGACTCTCTACTCCTTATTCACTAAATAAAGAATTCCCATAGCAAATTCGCAACCGCGTCAGTATTCCCACGGTGAAGTCGTGACCACGTCAGCAGCCGTCTGTTGTGTAGTGTGCAACGGTTTTTAGCTGGCGAGTTTGCTACATCGCAGTTTGCTGAACACCCAAATATGGGGAAATGGCAAATTCACACCTTTATGCGACAATTTGGATTTTGATAAATAACCTAAAAACTTTAGAAAAAAATATGAGATACTTGTCTTTTAGGCATTGATTTAAAACAAAAGTCATATATAAAGTTGGAAAATTGAAGAAAATTGATTTGATAAGATGGTATTTGTATGGAAAATAGAATTTTGGAAGGAATGTAACAGAGTTCTCCAGTCTCCACTGTGCCAAGCCTATTCTTATTTAAAACAATAAATCAAGCATTTTTCTCATTAATTTCATTGAAATTATAGTTTATAAACTTACCAGGAACTGGAGGGGCACTGATGCAAATGCCACTGGCTGTGAGGGCAGCAGCCACTGCACATACTCAGATATACAGTCGCAGGTAGAATTGCTGCAAGTTTTACTATTACGCTCTCGTTTCTAAGTGTGTGTATGCATATACTGTATACTGTATATATATATATATATATATTCACTCTGGGTTGTTACATTTATGCTGACAGTTTAAGGATTGTGGGTTAAGTGATAGGGTTAAACAGAGTGTGATGGTGGGAAAATCACCATTATTAAATATTTTTGACCCTCATTCAGTGAAGATGCATTTGGTAAAACTAAGTAATACGAAAATGTCATTGTGTCCTTTCTCTACAACTTTTTTTTTTTTCTTCAATTTTGCTGTCATAGACTAGTGATAAAGTACACACTAGATAAGATGTCCCTGACCAACTGGACAAACATTTGTGTGGGCAGGTTTTTAATAATGCAGACATTTATCTTTCTTACTGTGGGCTAATTTGTGAAGCACTGCTTATTATTTATTTTGTTATACTTAATAAAATTTAATGTCAATGTCCCACTTGTTTTCAACAAACCCAACTATTTATGCATATTCACAACACCCAGGTCAAGATCAAGCGAAGTGGCACGTGTGGAAGATTTGATGTGAAACAATGTAGATTATGGCAAAAATCCACAATCACTGGCTCTTACACCGTATGCACAGCGTAAATAGAATTAGACACATGAATCATTATTTTAATTTGTATTTTCTGTTGCAATATTTAATATGATGGTAAGAAACCCAACCAATAGACTATTCATGAACGCTAACTTTATCTTACTGAGCGCCATATAGTCTGGCATTTTGAAGTGAATTGAATTGAAGAGTGCCCTTCATTTGAAGAACTACCATTTCTGCATTTTCATTGGCATTATCCACTATACCTTCCAAGGCATGGAAGATAATACTTGGCTTTTTCTGCTAATTTTTTCTGCTTGGCTTTTTCTGTTATTTAAAAAAAATGACAGGTATTTGAGAGAAATAATATGAATCAAATATGACAAAAATATAACATAACTGCAAAACACAGTTAATGTTGTTCCAGCTGTTGGCTAACAAGCCAAGACAAATATTATTACATTTGCCAAGATTCACAGTAGCCAATGGTAAATCTTGAAATTCCTTATTCTCAAATCAGCATTTCCAAATTCAGTAGGTATTTAAAACATTGTTGAAAATGATCTTTAGAATTAATTTCTATATTTATAATCATATTCACATAATCCAAGTAGCTGTGCAAACCATTTACTTGCAATGTATTAAAGTCACTTAGAATTTCAATTATTTCAGTAACACTATTTATACCATAATTTATAAAAATGTAAAAACTCTCTAAAGTACCATCATTTGATGAAAGCATGACCCTTAAGCATATGACCTTTAAGACTGGAAATCTTTGCTGTAACCTATGACATATTTAGGGCCTCATTGTCAAAAGTCTGAATAGTCACATAGAGCTATGAGTTCACATATATAATAGACTTTCCCATGTTCTCTTATTGAGCAAACTCTGCTAAGTGGCAAATAGATGACCGATTCGGGGAGCTACAATAAGTAATAATCTTACAGAGCTCTTTGCATTACTCTGTGCGCATGTGCACAGATACTTCTATTATTGAATAAGATGCAAATGCAATTAGGTAAACTGCTCAAATTCATCAGTGTTGCAAAGGAAACTACTGATTCAAAAGTGGCAATGGTGACTGCAACTAAATAACAACATGACCTAGGGAGAAGGTGACATAGAAATAGCATATTCACAGAATACAGTTAGTGGGATATGATTAGACTGACGTCAATGCTCTTTACTTGTCAAATTCCCCTCACTCCACAGAACTTCTCATCCTACTTCTAACCGACTCTATCTGACTGACTACATCACACTACACACGTGACAGGGATCTCCATTGTCTGCTTGTTTGACAAGTGTATTCTCTGCTTAATGAACAGTGAGAAGTGAATTTGCGTCTATTTTAGTGTTGTGACTTGAATTATAGCGGTCTGAATTTGACAAGAAAATTCACCCTTTTGACAATGAGGCCCTTAGTGATTACAGTAGATTTGTTTCTATGTCTTAGCAAAGTTTATAAATAGAAATAGTTATGTACAATGGGATTATAAGAGGTTAAAAGTAAGAACATCCAAGTAGGGACGTACTTAGCACAGAAAGTTATATATTTAGAGCATTAATAATAAAGCAAGCAGGATGCTTCTATGCTATTTTGTATTATATTGGCGAGCGAACTAACAAATAAAATTCATGGTTAGCTGCAAACATGGGCATTTCACTTGACATTTTTAGCTGCAGAAAAGCTAAATCTGACATTAAACTGAAGTACCTGGCTTCAGACGCTACCTGCCGAAAATGGAGGTTTCTGAGAGTTGTGTTAATAAAAAAAAAAAAATGAAAACCAGTCTATAAAATGTGTAATTTGCCTCATAAAGTAGCAATCATTCTGAAATAGGTTCGGGAATATATCGGTCTTCTGTGCTGTAAAAATAATGTGATTATGCTGGAAAAAAGTGAAGCACAAAAACTGCAAATTAAAAAGAATCATGATAGTCTTAGTTTCATCAAGCCAAGTTCATGAGCCGTGACAGAACGTTACGAATCACTATAAACAAACATATACAGACAAGGAATTGGGATGGAGAATAAAGGGACAATTTTTAGAGATTGTTTGTATTTACATTGACACAACTGAATTACAAATTGGGTGCCATGATGGTTAATAGCATGTAGATCTATTTTTACAAAGTATTTTTTACAGCGTTTGTTTTCTATAACATTTCAATATTTTCTTAAAAGCTTGTGGAGGTTGTGCTTTAACAAAGACAAAATGTAAAAGAGCCCATTAATCAACAACAACCAATGATGGAGCAAAAAAGCCTCCATAGCAAAAAAAGGTCCAGTGCATAATAAGCCATTATCTGTTTGTGAAGTTCTTGTTCTATGTATACTCAAGCAGCTAATCATCTACAAATATGCAATAACAGAATGTTTTTGCTCAGCCAACATTTGTAGCAAAGATTACAACAGCACCAGGAAGAGGTAGCCTTCCATACAATGTACCTGTTCTACTTGCCATTACTTCTTATTTTACCATAAATGTATTACATATATCTTTGCATGTATTTATCTGTGTCCTAAACTCATTATATATATATATATATATATATATATATATATATATATATATATATATTACTTTATTACTTACAAATTACTTTTTCTATCTCAAAAACTAATATATTTCCTCCTTATGATAAAATTAATGCCGAAAAGGATTATTTTTCAGTGATATATTTATGGCTCCTGTTTTGCACAATCCATGCATACACAATGGGGGTTATTCACTAAGGTGCGAATTCGACTGTTGAATTCTCAAACAGTGGATTCCCATAGCAAATCCACGACAATTACCCCATTGTAAAGTCGCGACTATGACATTTTTTAAAATTGCAGCTGCAATTTCCATAGTAAAGTCTCAACTGCAACAATATTTTCATTATAAAGATGCGACTGCAACTGTCTTTATCTGGCGAATTCACACCTATACACAACAATTCGGACTTTAGTGAATAACCCCCAATATCTTTTACTAGCACACTAAGGGGGTAATTCACCAAGCTCCGAAGTGAGGCGCGTAGTTTCGCCTCACTTCGTAAAAACTGAAATGCGCATGCTGTTGTCCTGCACGCGGACATCAGCATGCGCATTAAAGGGATTCCCCTCCCGGCGAGGAGACTCGAGTGCTCTTGCCAGGAGGGGAATCCCTTTAATGCGCATGCTGATGTCTGCGTGCAGGACATCAGCATGCGCATTTCAGTTTTTCCGAAGTGAGGCGAACACTACGCGCCTCACTTCGGAGCTTGCTGAATTCCCCCCTAAATGTTTGACCCTTTGTATCTGAATTTCTCATATGCCAAGAAGAAAATAGCTTTTTCTGGTTTTCATAGGAAAAAAAATCAGCAGCAGATATACAGAAAAAGATGAATGAATGAAGAGAGCTGCTGAAGCGAAGAAGTGGTACTTCATTTAGACACACCTTTATTGATGCATGTCATATAGCCTCACGTGTTGGCAGAACGTAAAAGCACATTAGTACAACTTGTCTTGATTGCTAAAGTACTTGGTACTAGGACATAGAATTATTACACCGAACACACTGTAAACCACATCAGAAAAAAAGTATCCCTTCGGTTGCATATGTGAGATTTTGCCTGATTTCACCTAGAGTCTAAGATGTTTTTGTATGGGAGGCCATAAATTGCCTTGCCCCATTATACCCTAAGTCAGCCCATACACCCTAACTCTTCCTTATCCCACGCCAACTCTGACTCTTTCTATCTTACATATGTCTACTTTGTCCAAAACCACATTAATTCCCTTAATTCTCCCCATCTGCAGTTACACCCCCAGTTATGATTGTGCTACCAAAGCTCTGTCCCTTGGCCTCTAAGACTTAAAAATTCCAGGTACCGTGTTTCCCTGAAAATAAGACAGGGTCTTATATTCATTTGTGCTCCTAAAGACGTGCTAGGTCTTATTTCCAGAGAAGTCTTCTTTTCAGGGAAACACGGTACTGGTACGGTATATTTCCCATACTTTACTGCAGCCAGGTCCTATTTTTGGGATACGGTACTGCTATGGTATATTTCCAGTACTTTACTGCAGCTAGGTCTTATTTTCAGTGGAGGCCTTATATTTCTAAGCTTGGAATAAATTGTACTAGGTCTTATTTTCGGGGAAACAGGGTATGTTCAATTACTGGCATTAGAAATAAAAAAATGAATTATTTAGCCAGCGATTTACAGACAGGCTAAGCAGTGGCCCACTTTCCACCCTCATAACCAAAATACAAGTTTAAATCAAGAGATGTGTATTGTTTCATTTTTTTTTTTTCAGTTTGCTGGTAGCAACCTTCTTTTATCTATTTACTAAAACCCTTATAGTCCATTGTATTCTATGGAACTTAATATAGAACATTTTCATGAAGTGAAATTTTAAATGCTATCACTTTAAACATATATGTATTGTATTGTTCTTGTCATTATTATATACGGAACAAGAAAAACAGGTTTTTTTTTTTCTTTCAAATGTAATGTAAAGTATATAATATATGTAGAATAAAGTACCAGAATTACACTTCCATGGCCCCACTAGCATTTTTACCTCAGTGTACTTTGAGTAAAAAAACCCACTTTTTTAAAAAAAATTTTAGCTTGAACTCCACAAGTTAACTCCACAACTATAAAGTTCAAACATTCATGTCAGTGTGTAAGGGGGTTATTCACTAAAGTCTGAATTGTTGCGTATAGGTGTGAATTCGCCAGATAAAGACAGTCACAATAGACTGCTATTGTCGCAGTCGCGTCTTTATAATGAGAATATTGTCGCAGTCGAGATTTTATTATGGGAAAATTGTCATAATCTTAACATTAAAAAACTATCGCAACTTTATAATGGAGAAATTGTCGGGGAGTTTTTATTGGAATCAGTTGTTTGCGAATTCGACAGTCGAATTCCCACCTTAGTGAATAACCCCCTTAAGTGTGTTCATTACTAGTTTGTAGTATGTGTTTGGATATTTACCCTGACCTCTACAGGCAAAGTTTTTCAGATCATTTTTCTCAATAAAATCATACAAATAAAAATATTAGTTTGCTCCAAACCTTACTTAAATTGACAATTGGTCTGCTGAAAACAACATAAAATAAGTAGCTTATCAAGTGCTGCACATTCATAAGCATATAGCACAGGTCTTATTATCACATTTCTAGTATTACTTGAAGTGCTTAGACTGCAGTGGTATCATGTAATCAAAGATAATCATTCTCTGTAGTGATTCTAAGGACTTTTAATTTTTACTTCAGTTGTTTGAGTCATTTCTGAAATTACAAATTGATTTTAATAATCCTGTTCAAGGTAGAGGCATAACCCTTAAAAAATGAATCACACAGATTTTTCAAGGAGACTCTCAGTGAAAATATCTTCATTTTGCCTTGGAATTAAAAAAAAACATAGAAAATAGATATAACAGTCTTGCAAAGAAATATCAGAATGAAACTATAGTCCTTTTTTTACTATTATTTTAAATTAAATGCTGCTTATTGATCAGTAGGAATCAGATTTTAAATGCATAAACAAGTACATGGACATGAATATTCTGTTTATTATATTTTATTTTTAAAAAGGCTTC
This sequence comes from Pipa parva, assembly GCA_019650415.1. Lineage (NCBI taxonomy): Eukaryota > Metazoa > Chordata > Amphibia > Anura > Pipidae > Pipa > Pipa parva. The sequence goes on from WMED01023088.1 coordinate 7,342, forward strand.
TATAGTCTATAACACTGTATATAACTGTAATGAACAAGTGGGGACCTTAAAAACATGGGCGTCTGCAGAAAAAGTTTGAAAGGACACGTCTTTACATCACCACTGCATCATGTGAAGATGTGGCAGGATGGCTATATATGGATATATTAGAGATGGCGGCGACTGACCTTTAGATAGATAGAGTAAGACTACTCCCAATGTGCTCCTCTGGGGTGAGGAAGCTGTGGTCTTCTGACGGGGGCACTTGCCACATCTCTGAACACCCATTCTTAAATAAACGTTAAACACATTAAACGTACCATAAAATAAAACTGCACACTCACAATCACAGAGCAATGGATGAACTGAATTTTATTTAAGTAAGCAAAAACTGGATTATTTAAACAGATTATTTAAAGATGGGGAAACACCAGCATGTCTAAAACTTCCATTTGGATTGCCATGTAAAGTAGTCACACATTGCACTATTTCTCTTACAATTACTTCAGATCCTAAGTAACGATTTGTATTCTGTTGCAATAAATGGAATATCGATTTAGTGCCATTGGTTCCAGTACAACTTTACACAATAGATATTCATGCCTGGTGATTCAAATCTAGACAAATACATTCAATGTACCGAGTAATGTAAACTTTTCATATGTTTTGGAAATTGTAAATATTTTAGGTATGCAGAGTAAGTGTATACATACATGCATAAAGGACATTTTTAGTTTTAGTATTACTGTTCATTTAAATTTAAATTCCATGTATAAGCTTCATGGAGATGCTAAGAAGTGAATTATTCTAATCCTGAGGGGAGATATTTGTCTTCATGCAGCAGTGGCTTCCACTCAGTAATCTCACTGTAACAATGCAGGTTGATTCTTTTCACCTCATTAAGCCTAAAAGGGCTGATAACAGGTATTGTCATGTTACAGTGAACAAAGCTTTAAATGTAAATACAATATCAAGTTATCTAGAGTTTAAAAGGAGTATATAAACTGTTACATATACATCTCTGAATGTTACCAGTATAGAATATTAATTGTTACATTTATTACCTTTTTTTTAAAGCTATAGTTTCTTGGATGGGTAGTTATTAAATAGGGTGAAATAAAGGATGTCTTTGTTGGGCTGTACCATTGCAGGTAAAGAGGTGAGGCAATGGTGGCAGTTGAGGTAGTGGGTGTAACGGTGTTGGCGATTTGACAGAATAAATAGATCCAAGTACAGGCAAGGTCACAACCACAACCATTTCAACCCATTTGATTAACCCTTCCCCAACCCCCCTGCGCCCCCTCCGCCCCGGTCCTTTTTGTTTCTCATATCACTAGTTAGTGCAGTTATTTTGTTGATGAAACACCTATTTCACTTGTGTGAATCCACAAAAGCACATTTTTCTTTGCACCAGAGATGATTTTGAGCATATGTAAAATCAGCTGCCTAAAGAGTTGTGTGTTCGTAAGAGAAAAATACTACCTAGAACAGATATATTAGGCTTTCATTATGATCTAATGTTTAATTTGAATGTCAGCGTCGCTTTAAATAAACAAAGGTTGAATCAATGTAAACTACTCCCAAATTGTTATGCTGCGTTTATTGTTTTATATAATAAAAAATAATGGATATAATTTTAGATATTATTAAAACTGTATTTATTTGAAACAAAACAAAAAAAAAAACGTATCCGTTATATTCACTTATTTAGAATTAAAACTTTTACAAGTTTACTAAACCAAAGCTTTCCTTTTATGTAATGTTCAAATTCATTAACTGAGTTCCCATAAAGCTTTTTGTTTCAATGGTCGTTTCCCAGAGTTCTGTTCAGTATCAGGCCAAAGAGTTTGAAGGATTATGTCAGTGTAGACACAACCTTTACTTAGTTCGCTTGAATTGACGATTTATAAAATTTGCCTTAAAACACTCTAGAAAGTGTATAAGTGATAGTAACAGTTGGGTAGCCGGGAACCAGCTATGATGGTCAGATACTATCAGCTGGAAAACTGCAGTGTAGCTGTGATGATTGACATCCTTAATAGTGGGGTCATACCATGAAATTCAAAGTTGATGGAAACCAAGCAATATTACTGAGAAAATGTGTTTGTAATAAGTAGTAATGTACAGTATGTTACCTAGCATTCATTCCGCTGTGGATGTCAAAACTGGTCTTGTTTTTCCTTTTGTGGATGTCTTTTTTTAGTAACAGTATGTTTATCTAAAATTACATTTTTAAATAAATATTGGTGAGATCCCATACTGCAAGAAGAGGTAGGTGTCTATATAATAAGGAAATAAAACCAAACAACAGATTTCCTATTATGATATTGCATCATTGTTACTCAAAATATGGCAATGAGTACTGTGATTGAAAGCAAGCATTTGTTAGTTGACCTAATTAATGGGAAAGGAGATATGATTACAAGTGATGTGAGAGCATTTATATGGCTATTAGCCCACACATTGTTTTATCATGTCCACAATCACAGTGATGTTAAATGAGTGGGAGGACATATTAAAAAATACCTTCTAGTAAGTTGAAACATTGCAGTCACAGCTTGAACTGTGCTGTTATTTCAGTGCACTGAGGCAGACTTCACAGTACTTAGGCTGACACAGGAGCCAGCTATAGCTCCGCCCACCTAGTCAAATCGGCGGTCCAGAAGTATTTCTCCAAGATTTTAATGGTGATGGCTTGTTTCTTGAGATCTCCTGTTTAAAGGGACACTTATCAAGATTTAAATGTTTTATTTATGCCTAAAATGAATGTAGAAACTTGTTTAAAATAGTTTGTCTTAAAAAAAAAAAAGATTGGTGACCTTTTTTCTCTGGAAAAAGTTACAGATCCCTTTTTCACTGGTGTAGGGGAGTGTGTTTCTGGTGAGGCTTTCACTACTTCCTTCCTGTCTTACTTTATGTTTTGGGTTACATTAACTGTCCAGCTTCCTGGACTGAACAGATAGGAAAATGAAAGAGATGACTAAAGTCAGGTGAATTAAAATTCAACAAATGACCTTCAAGTCATATAATCATATGAAATATTTGTATTACTGAAAAAAGTGTAGGCATGTGAAATAATAAGAAAATATATATTATATTAGATGATAATACCACTGTGGTGGCATCCCTTTAAGGCAGGGATTTAGGAGTTATTCACTAAGGTGCAAATTCGACTGTCAGATTTGCAAACAGCGGATTCTCATAGCAAAATCTGCGACAATTTCCCCATTGTGATGTCACGACAATTTTTAAATGTTAAAATTGCAACAATTTTCCCATAGTAAAGTTGCGACTGCGACAATATTCTTATTATAAAGACGTAACTGCGACAGTATCAGCTTATTGCGACGGTCTTTATCTGGCGAATTCAAATCTATACGCAGCAATTCGGACTTTAGTGAATAACCCCTTTAAGATTCCAACATTCTTCTATACAATGCATGTTTTAGATAATTAATCTAGAATAAGTAGCAGTATTGTGCAAGATTTTGATTTTTGAAACGTACACATGTAGAATATGTTTCTTCAGTTTGGATATCAGAAGGATCAATTCCCAGTTATATCAATAGTTAATTTTGGTTTTTGGTATGAAGTGTACTTAAAACATAGTAATCTCCTCATATTTTTGACAATTAACAACACAGTGAGTTAAAGCATGTTTCTTATAACCTTGAGCTTGGTACATCAGTGCATGAACCAACTTGCATGTTCTAATTAACTGTACTAATCCCCTGATTATAAGGGAGTAAATTAGGATTTGTGTGATTGCTGTGAATAATTCAACTTGGGGCAGAGCACACATTTACTAAGGTCAGGGTATTAATTCCATTACTTATATTGTTTAAGAAATTACTTCCGAAGATCCCAGTAAGTCTGAATGGAAGTCTGTGCTTGTAGGTATGTCCAGGTGCATAACAACAATAATCACAGTGAATATGGCTATGACCAGGGTTGTATCACTCCTGGCCCTAAGCGCTCTAGTGCACGGGTTCTGTTTCACAATCACCCACTGTACCTCACATACCCAACAGCCCCCAAAATCATTATTCATCTTTTTTTTCTGGAGAAGGGACATGGGTACTGGGACAACATGGCTCATATTGACATATTTATACCAGTTGACAACTTATTTTGTTTGTTGCTGATGTCATGGAAATACGACTTACATCTTTCCATTATTGGGCTCCGAATTACTAGTGTTGATT
>WMED01023090.1:0-11524 GCA_019650415.1 Pipa parva
CCCTGTCCCTAGTTCATCCTCACAATATGCCACTAACTGAATATAAGTGAATATTACATCTCTTTCTATGTCTCCCTTTCCCTAGTTCATCCTCGCAGTGTCCAACTAACTGTATATAAGTGAATAATACATCTATTTTTATGTCAGCTTGTCCCTAGTTCAAGTTTAGTTGTAGACAAATCAAGTAAAGTGGTATAATTATGTTCTCATCATGTGCAATTATGCCTTTCTTTATGCACCCCATGATCTTGTTTGCTTTGACAGCTGCTACTTAGCACTGGTTACTACAGTTTAGTTTGTTGTCAACTAAAAACTGGGCAATGGATCAAAGGGTAGGGCAGTTGGTGAACAAATTTGTACAGAGATCACAACAGCAATGGTTTTATCTTCCCCTAGACTCCTTCCTGACAATGCAGCTACATATTGGTATGCACCAAGGAAAGTATGTCCCTGCTGTCTCAATACTGATGGAGTCAAGCAAGGAAATAGTGGCCATGGTCTCAGCCATTCCTTAGCAACATCGGACTATATCAATGGTAGTGATTGACTGGCTAAGCTGTTACCATTTATACATTTTCATTCTCAGTGATTATAAACTGTCATTGGCAAAGCGAGCAGTAAGTATCCTTATGAATATGACTTATTTCTCTCCCTCTCACCCAGGAGGGCACAGCCTTTCTCCCAATCCCTCTCTGATCCTTTTTTTCCCTGTAAGTAAACAAATCATTTACAGTGTTCTTTTGTTGACATTTAAAGCACTTCACTCCTTTGCCCCTCCCTACATTTCCTCATTTGTTTACCCATAAATTCCTCGACGTCAACAATGCTCCTCCCAAAGCAACGAGCTATGCATGCTACACACCAATACTGCCCTTTCTCATCTTAAACCCTTTTTTCTATCTGCCTTCCACAATCTATACCCCTTTATCTTCCCCAGGAACATTCCCTCTGCACTTTTAAAACCAAAATGAAATCCTACCATTTGAAGCATTAGCACTAATATTTATCCTTGATTTTTGTATATATATTTAATTTTATCTCTTAGTTATTTATACTTTGTATTAATATTTATTGACCAATGTTTCAGCACATGATTACAGCTCTTATTACCCTTCTATCTGTGCATGTACGTCATCCTCCCATTTAGATTGCAAGCTCTATTGGGCAACCTCTGGTGTCAGCCACAACCAGTCACTTAAAGTGTTGTATCTTTGTGATATTATACTTGTATTGTGTAATGCACTCTTCCCATGTCTGTATTATATTTGTATTGCTGAATTGTACAGCACTGCGTAAATTTGTGGCTCTTTATAAATAGAATTCTACATACATACATGTCACTGAAAATGTTAAATATATATTTGTGAAGGCAGCCAGCCATCTATTAGTCTAGTTATAGTAGAAAATGGAGATAAAGGTTTGATGAATGAGGTATATCAGATGTATTGGATAATAATGTCACATAGTGATTGTAATATTACTATAAGTGATGTTAACAGTATCAGATTTAATAAAGAGTTTCCCTTTGAGACTTAAATTTCAGAGAAGGTTTATTGTCGAAAAGGAAAAAAAATAATATTGTAGGATTTGCTGTCTCTAGTGAAATCTTTGACTTGGGAAAATGACACAAACAAATGAAAATATTTCATGTTACCATTTTTGTGCGAAACCCAAAGGGTTTATGGCTTGTCTCAGAAAAAAAAGCTGATTCTGCTTATCAAATGTCATTTTGATAAATAGGAGAGCACCAGCTTACATAAGTGGCTCATATTCCATAACAAAAGAAATAAGGGCAGTTCATTTCTGAAATTTCATTGGTATTTTGCTACTGTAGAACCGTTTACAGCAGTAAATTCTGAATTCCGCTCACTGCAGTCATGGAATAGTCTCAGAGATGTAGTTCCCATTCTAGTAAATTTACCTGCCCTGTTAAACAAAGAAGCTCAACTCTTATGTTTTTCTTTTATCTATAGACAATAGTATAAAGATATTTGTGTTAGAGTTCCAGAGTATTTACTTTAATATTATGAAGTGCTAGCATGAATCCACAAACCCTTTGTTACATTGGTTTCCCTCAATCTAGCTCTCTCCCAGCATTGACTCCTATATAGGAGTAGACTCTCCCTTTGTCATGGGCCACTTCATAACATATTAGAATATTGTGATCTTTGGTAGGCATAGGTCTCAGCTTACAGATGGAGAATGGGGCTCACCACAAGATAAACCCCCAATTGGAATGATATTTTTGTAGGGATGTTTTGTTCAGATTAATCCAACAAAATCCAACACAGCATATTGAAGGCAGGTATGCGTTTTATCAGATTATCTAAAAAAATAAATGATCCAGTAGGAGCCAAATTCAAAACACATACATAGTCAGATATTTTTGCTTGGATTTTTTTTCTTTTTATGAACCACCACTGAGCCTTTAGAATGTACTGAAAGTGAAGAACCTTAGCTTCGGACCTCATTGTAATATAGAAAAACCAGCAAAGAACATGTTAAATAAAAATCTGAGAAAATATCCCCTTCTCCTCAACGGTGCAGAAATACAGCCCACAACCAGGCTTATCTGTATCCTTATCAGCCCACGCTGTCTGTAAATCTGTCACTCACCCACGACATAGTCCAATGAAAGGACATCATTCTTCTTCTGAGAATATCACCTCCCATTCAATTAACTGTGCGGAGACCATAATAGATCACAAAAAAATGTAAAAATGTGTGGTTTTCTATTAGAACACCAAAGAAAAACTTTTGTCATAAATCAAAACAAAAAAGTGATAAAATCAGAACCAAAATTAAAAAAAGGAGGTCTAAGCGCATTCTTAGTTTATAGAGCATGGGCACACACTGCCTCATATGGGAATCACAGTGCAGTGGCTCGGGGGTTAGCACTGCTGCTGGGATCTGGGTTCAATTCCACTGGTTCAATTGTATGTTCTCCCCACACTTGCTTGGGCTTCCTCTGGGCACTCTAGTTTCCTCAAACAATCCAAAAACATACATCTGTGTCTGTCTGTGACTGAATAGGGAAACTAGATTGTAAGCTCCGTGGGGCCGTGATTGATGAATCTTTGTAAAGCGTTGAGTAATATATCAGTGCTATATAAATGAATAAATACATACGTACAAGATGTAATGGTAAATATAGGCAAAGGATACATTAGCAGTACGTTATGCTTAGTAAATATACAGGCAAGGATGAAACAAAATATCTGGAGCATAATTAATATATATATTTTTAAAATAATATTTACATATTATATTTATATATTATAATGTTCTAATATATGTATATAATGTTATAATATATGTATATTTATACTGTATATATAAATATATTTATATATTATAATATTATAATAATAATATAATATAATGTGGCTGTGGAATTTCAATGTATAAGAAGAATAATGGTTTTAGACCGTGTATACTTTCAGTACTTGTTCCATGAGAATGTAAAAATGGTCCAGTCCCTTCATTTCTCACTGTCATGTGGTGACTGGGGGTCATACATCTAAACTACAAAGATGACACACCATATATAGTTTCATTTCCCCATAGTTTATCTGCCTTGTATTCCTAAAGTGTTTTATTGGAGTTGACAAATGAGGATTGAGTAAAATGTGACTTCAGCTGAAGCTAGAAACCTGTGCAATTTGTCTGTAGACTAATGAGAAGGAATGAGAAACAGTAAGAACAGCAGTCTGAGGTCTGGTGTTTTTAAAAATGACAGTATGGTTATTTATATCAAAATATCACATCTCTTAATGCCTGTATTATTTATTTTTAAATAATATAGAGTGTGTTAAACTTGAATTTGAAAGTTGTAGAAACATGTGCATTTACACATGAAGGAATCACTAAAGTCTTAAAGGTTCAGTAATTTGCTGTTAGTATAGTATATCCTGTTTTTAGAAGTGACGTGTGTGGATATTTAGAAAAGTCAAAAAGTTTTCAATCTGTTAACAATGGTGAAAATAGTGTGATGTATCGATATTGACATTTTTGACATTTTCTAAAGCTATTAAGTCGAAATTTTCAAACAAAACTGTTTGCCTGTGTAAGAAATGGAAATGGTATTATTTCATTTCCTACGTGTTATATATATATATATTCATCTTAGTAAATCTGTTATATCAATCTAAATTGAGTTATACTTCCAGAGGTATAGCTATAGTACCACCTGCTGGAGGCTGGTATTACATTACATTGTTGCAATATGACATCTCTCTAGAAATGTAGCTGGAAGGAGTAACTCAGTCTATAAATATGTTTGTCTCATGTGGGTTGTGGTCTTCAGTCCCAGGCTGGGCCTTTGCTACAAGGCCTCCATCATGCAGGGTGGAGAATCCCTACAGTCCACCATTTTGTTGGGGTTCCTGTGTCAAGACCCTCTGTGAAAGGGTCTGCCTCACCAGGATTAAGCTGATCCATGATAAAAGGGAGGGTAGCTATATTCAGAGTACCTAGATACTATGCAAATGGATGTGATAAGATACTACTACATCTACTGGCTGGCTGTAAGCTGTGATGCTGTGAGATACTATGCTGATACTGCTCATTGTAAATAAAGTTAACTGTTTGGTGTGCAAAGAATCTCTGTGGCCCATTATTTAAAGAGGTACAAGCTCTATTCCAACTAAGTAATGGGGTCTAACTGAAAGCTGGCTGTGGATGAATAACCCTGTGTGGAGTATGTAATCGCTAAGGAAATAGTAAAAATAGCGTTACACCTGCTTTAGGCTGGTTAAAACAAATTATTCCCTATGGAGTTGGTCCGGTCATTTAGTCACAGTTAGATTCATTTTCCTGTTCTTACTTAGCTGAGAATGAGAGATCATATATTTCATAGTTTAAACATAAAATAATAAACTCTTTGATATTTGAGATTAGGGATGGCTACCAAAGGTTTCTAGTTACAATATCATATTTGAGATTATATATTCTTAGGTGGCCATTCAGACAACAATCCTGACCCAGTTGTATTAAAGAGATGGTGCAATGTATCTGTAAACTTCAAGAATAACCCTTTGTTGTTGAATGTTTGCTTTGAACCTTAGATTCTGAAAGGTTACGTTAGCAAAAATAAGCTTCAATTAATATATTTTATCAATCAGTTGGAAACAAAAGCACTCTCTGAAAGTTAATTCCTGGGATGATAGTTGGCTGGGGCACAGCATGAGCTTATTATCCTGAGGCTCCTCGCTCTTCAGTATAAGAAGAAGCAAAGTATATACTATTCCAGGGCAGCATTGAGCAGTAGAGAAAGGCATTGGTTTTTCTGTGACTGTTACTATGTGTATGTGTCTGATTTTGTTTTTTGGAAGCTATCAATTTCAGTATAATTATCACTGTCTGAATGTAAATGCACTACACTTTGGAAATTCTGAATATGGTGGCCTTGTCTCCAAATTTTTGAGTCAATGAAGCTATGTCCTAGGCCAGGGGTGGGCAATTATTTTTCTCATGTGGCTGCGTGAAAGGTTTGAGTGTTTTTTAGAGGGCTGGAGTGGTGTGCCTAGCTTGCCATGCCCCCCCATTTTCGCATACTTGGGTAGGCCGGTTGGGGATGGTTGGAGGGCCGGATGTGGCCTGCAGGCTGTACAATGCCCAGGTCTGTCCTAGGTAATGGCTGTCAACAGCCTCTATATCTTTAAGCTTTATAAATTTATTGGGCAAACTAAACAAGAAACTTGAAAGTAGGGGAATTTTTGGTCTTTGACTGATGCGAGCAATCAGTGTGATTTATTCTAGATGTGAATCTTGTGGAATAGCATGGAAGAACGAATTGCAGCAATGAACAAGAATCTTTCTGGCTTCAGATCTTGCAGTGATGAACAGTAAACTCCCAAAACACTGCAAAAAAGCGCAACACAAATATTATATTATTTGTCTGGTGAGCATTTACACACACTATATTTATCATTTTAACACGAAGAGGTGTGGTATTAATTCCCTTTTTTTCCTGACACTTGGAGATTTGGTGCTAAAATGCACGTTTGGGCTATATCTTTTTGATTCAATCACCTTATGATTCAGCACTATTAGTGTCCTATTTGTGTTGCGCTTTTTTGCAGTGTTCTGGGAGTTTGAAGATTTGAAGAAAGGAGTTTTGGACTTTCTTACAAAAGGCTGCAACAACATATATGATTTGACACAGTCATTTGTAATTTTTTCATTTTTTATTGTGTAGCGCTGCCTCTCAGTGAATTTATTCACAGTTGTTAGTGATGAACAGGTAAGTTATTGTTTCTACTGGAAAAAAAACAAACTGAATAGGGTTAAGTTTCTGTTACCATTTGTGTAAAAATGTACAAACGTTTGTATGTTGGGCACTGGAAAAGTAACTATAACTAAAGTAGATGAAATCAGGCAAATTAGAATTGTTGGAAACAGAAATATACAGTGAGATTTAAGAGTTAGAAATACTAACATCACCTTGTAAATATGATTTATTGCTGTTTGAATACTTATTGCATAATCCACTATGTACTGTTTTTCCTTTAAAATTCAGCCCTGTTGTATAAATACATCTGCTTTCAACTGCATAAGGTTCTTCATCCACAATTCTCAATAAGTTGTAGATAAATTAACACAATCCATTCTGATCAAAACGAAATGAAAGAAACTTTAAAGCCTCTCTTTATCATCTAGACGTTTATTAGATGTGATGTTTTACTGAAACAAATGCAGATTTTATTTTATTCAAATCAGATCTTAATGGAGAAGATTTATTGAACTCTGTGAGGTACCGGGAAATTGCTGTAATGAATTAGAAAGTGTTTTTTCTGAGAAGAGCAGTTTTGCTTTTTGCATTAACCAATTCTGTAAAGTCTGTTTGAAAATAAACACAAATGGACATTTAATTGTTTATGTTTTTATTGCCTGGTCATTTGTCCTGAAAATGTTGCATTTAAATCAGATATTTAAAATACATTGGTCCCAGTTTAACAACATTAAGAAAGATACTATTTTGCAAGTGTCAGTATGTTACTGTTTTGAAGAATAACAGAATATTCTTTGGCATTTAGTACTTTGAATGATACCATGACACAGACTGGGGAATATACGTATACTAAGACCACTCTGACCTTTTTGGTTGTTGAACTTCATATGGCAATTCTTTGCCCCAGCCCCTAACCAGATCCATTTTTAATAGACCACTGTTCTCGTTCTACAGTTTAGCATCACTTGCAAACCTTTTCATTTTACTACCATTAATACCTACCCTCTGTTTTCTCAAAGCTGAATAGGTTTAATTCTTTAAGTCTCTCCTCATACCTGAAGTCCTCCAATTCCCCTTATCATTTACTTGTCCTTCTCTCAGCCTTTTTCAGCTCCAGTACAACATTTTTGAGTTAAAGCACCCACCACCCATATCAGAACTGTATAATGAATGTGAGAACTTACCAAAGAATAAAAAAGGGGAAAAAATATATCCCTTTCTCTTAGATCAAACCCTTAACTGATACATGAAGGTACCTTGCTAGCTTTAGAAGCTGCAAATTGGCACTTCATGGTCAGTGATCCACCAGTACTCCAAGATCCCTCTCCATTACAGATTCACTTTGTTCCCCTCCCCCCATTCCAAGATGTATGATGCTAGCAAACTTTTACCCCAAAAATGCATAACTTTACATTTATCTACATTCGGGGGGTTTATTCATCAAAGTCCTAACTGTCATGCATATCCCATATTCGCATCCATTCGTGACTTCTCCAACTCCACTTATTCAACAATGTCTGCGATGTGATGAATTTGTCACCAATTCTGACGCTTACTCCAGTCGCTGACTTACAGAGCCCTTTGCATCAATTTGCGTGCACGTGCATAGGTAATTCAGATATTTAGCGTGTCACGGAGTGTCAAAGGAGCGGCTTCTGCAGGGCGTACTGCTCCAATTTCACCTGTTTGCCTTCACCACAAAAGAGTGGAAAATTGAGAGGTTTGATGGCAGGGCTCCAGTGTTGCATAAGGCAATAATTAATTCAAAACTAACAATGGTGACTGTGACTAAATTAGTCTACTACTAACCATGAACTAGGCACAAGATGACATATAAAAATAAGTATATTTCACTTATATACAGTTAGTGGGATATGATGAGACTGATGTCACTTGCCTTCACTAGAGGAATTCTCCTCACTCCGCATGACTTCTCATCTTACTATAGTGCAACTAACTATGCCACACTACATATGCTGTACGCTGCTTCATGAATAAAAGGAAGTGAATTTGCAACTTCCTAATTGTATTGATGTGAACAGACATGGAGACACTATGCAAGGTGAATTTGGACTTTGATGAATAACCCCCTCAATCCCCTTAAAGAGAATTAATAAGTGTGGTGATGATAATGACCTCCTCATTAAGGTTTCCAGCAAAGCTAGATATTAACTATCAGTTATTAATTAAAAACAAAATGCCCAGAAAATGGAGCAGAGATACCCAGGATCTTAAGGTTTAATGATACAATGAACCTCCAACCTTCACCCTGTTTATTGCCAGGAGGTCTGGTACTGTAAATTTTTGCAAGGTACAAATGGATGACTAGATATAACAAAACTACCAGGGTGCCCTTAGCATTTTTATTGCAAATTAAATCAAGGCTGGTTTTATTGATGATGGAGGTACAATGAGGTGTTGCACATTTTCTTGTTTGTAAAGATCAACAAAAATGATCTTAATGGAATAAACCCTACTAGAAAAGAGCAGTTCTTTGCCTTGAGCAGTGAATCTAACCCTTTCATGAAAACAGAAGTTCACTGAAGCATGTACAGTATCAGGTTTTTCAACAAAATTATGCTAAAGGTCAAGTGATTTCAATTTGCCTTTAATGTGTCTAAATTGGCTTCCACTCAGGGCTCAGAAACTTTCTGTGTACATGTGTACTGGATAGACAAAAAAATGAAAGTCAGAGTGAGTTACAGGCTCAATATTAACTTCTTCATGCTTAGATTTGCAGCCTAATTCACCATTGTGCGAAGTGAGCTGCAAAGCCTTCGGCTCACTTCGCAAATGGTATTATGCGCCCGCTGATGTCCTGCATGTGGACATCAGCGAGCGCATTAAAGGGATTCCAGTCCCAGCGAGGAGACTCGAGTGCTCTCGCCGAGACTGAAATTCCTTTAATGTGCCCGCTGATGTCTGCATGTAGGACATCAGCGGGTGCATAACACCATGTGTGAAGTGAGCCGAAGTCTTCGCAGCTCACTTCGCACAATGGTGAATTAGGCTGTTGGTGTAAGAGGGCCCTACCCTAACAAGGACGGAATCATTTCCATTCAATTTAACACTATCTTTCTGAGGATTCTAAGGATTTTAGTAACTTGCTAAGGAACAAAACAAAAGAAAGGAAACTATTGCACAGGAACAGAATGATTATTCCAATTATTCCACCTACAAATAGAAGTGATTTCAACATTGAGATTTTGTGCCTTATTGACGAAAGGCTGAATTGCCACGTATAACTCTGAATTTGCATTTGATGACTGCTTTCCCATGTTCTCTTATTGAGAAAACTGTGCGATGTGGTGAATAAGAATCTAATTCAGGTGACTACAATAGTTTCAATCTTATGGAGCACTTCACATAAACTTTGCATGCACAGGTACTTCTTCTATTGACCAAGCGGTGGAGTGTGACACTTCTTCTAGTGAAAATTAAGTGTTACTATTTCTTATGTAGCACCACTGAACACATTTTGGCAGCAAATAAGGCAAAAGGCCTCTTAGAGATGCTGTTTTTTTCATATGCCTTTAGTAAAACACCAGTCTCTCTTTCCTGGAAAAATGAACCCTTTTTTAGATTGGAGATTTTCCATGATTAGGTAGTAAAATAGTATTTTGACCCATTATATTTCAAGCATTTAATAAATATAGTAAGTAAAGGTGGTGGGACTAGATTCACTAGAACGTGGGTGTGATTATTTTGTGGGCGGGGACTAGAAATTTCCAAAAGACACATCCCATTTCTCCACTTTATATGAACTGAGTTTGCATGACAAATAAAACAGTGAAAATTAAATGGAATATGCAATCTACCTTTAAATGGTGGTTTTACATAATAATTAAGTTTACCCTGTGTCAGCAGAGTCATTAGGAAAATGTGAAAGTTGGCTAAAAGTATAGAGACATGCCATTTATCTCTAGAATACTTCTCAGCAGTGGCACATGGTGTGAAGGCCTTGTGGATAGTGGATAATATATGGTAATTCAGCCTTAAAAAGATCTGGCAGTTGACTAGTTCAGCCTCTTTACATTATCACTATTAAATGGAACCACCATCTTAGCTCCCAGGACAGAAGTATTGGAGCCTGTGAATAATACCTTGGACAAGAACATACACATATAGATTTTACTACTATTTCTTAAAACAAAAATCCCTGATACCCAAATAATCCTTATTGCTTGTTACCGCATCTTGTAAAGTATCTACAAAGTTAGGATCTTACACATAAGAATTAATCTAGGCCTAGAAGAATTCAAACATAATTCCCAGAATAAATGAAGAGACGGATGCAGATCAATGTCATATTGTTGCTGGAACACATGGATAACTAGACACATTTTTGGAGCAGGGATGAACCAGTGCAAATCTGAGCAATGGAATTAAGCAGCTCATTAGAGTACAGAAGCTGGTTGGGGGATCATTTTCTTACAATGAGGTGCAATTACATTGCATTAGAAAGAGAATAAAACAGACAGATAACATCTTTTCTCACCACCACAGTTACATGTGCTACCTCTGCCTCTAGTTTCTAATTGAATGACAAAGGCTTGCTCTTTCGTCTACAGTCATTGATGTAGGTGGCTCTGAAATGTTACTGGGTAGAGATCAGTCAACAGTAGCCAAAACCTAGTAAATGGCTTCCTCAATCAGTCAGGTTTATAAATCAGGCCAAGCTACCTGGATATTGAAAGCCTGATTCTGCATTCCAAATGCTGAAGTAGTTACAATTCAGGATTATTATTTAAACCCTACAGGCATAAACCTCCAGGGACTGGCTTAATAGACCATTTTGGTTTGCTGACCTGGCAGGGCAATTCACCGAAATATTAATTATGACCCAAAGTTGGCAACCATCAAATGCTGCCAGGCTGTTGGAAATAAACAAGCAAGCAAAACAAAAAATTATAAAGTACAAATTTTTTCTTTCTTGAAGACTTTTCATCTTATGAACTGCCCAAACAGATCTCAAGTTCTTTTAGCTCATCTCTGTTCATATGCTCTTTTTAATCCACTTTAACCTTGTCAGTGCAGAAATCAGGATACCAGCTCCAAAATAACAGCTTTTCAATCATTATTTAATTAAGGGCTGTTACCAATGTCTTAATTAATCAATTTAATTCCACTTAAAAACACCTCAATATCCATTCTAAGGTTTACAAATCATTCCCTCTGTCATTGTTGGAGTACAGGCAGTGTATTCTGTACATATATGTCATGTTTAGCACATAATATTTTATCTCTCATTTTACTAACAATTCCACCATACATGATGGATTGCCAATAAAA
>WMED01023091.1:0-11524 GCA_019650415.1 Pipa parva
GGGGGGGGGAGCAGCCTGGCACAGTGGCCGTTGTGTAAGGACAAGCGAGTGAACTCACCCTTCTCTCCTGTCCGCCTGGAGTCGCCCAGCGTTGGCTGCTTTGTGTGCAGGTGCTTCTTCTCCTCCCCACTGGCTGCAATTATCTGACCTGACAACTCAGTGCGACAGGTCCCTCCCTTCATGCCACTCCCTCTCTTCTCTTGTGAAACTCTCTGCCCACCTGACCTGACTCTCCCAACTGTAGCAGCCAGGCTGCTCCTATGAAGGCGACCCTTGGATGTGTATATTAGTATATGTGGTAAGGAGAGCGATATGCAGAAGTGCCAGGGCTGCCTTTATCAGTATTAAATGACATTCTGTTATTATTTCTTTTCTGCCAGGGCCAATTTTACACAGAGGGGGACCCTGGGCAGAACTGAAACAGCTGGTGTATTTTTGAGGCTGGTGCCAGCAGGGCTGAATTTCTACAATAAAAAAGTCTAACCTCCCCCCCCCCCCCCCACCCCAATTAAGGGGGTTATTCTCTAAAGACCGAATTGTCTCCTAAAGGTGTGAATTTTCCAGCTAAAGAGAGTCACGATAGACTGCTGCAGTCGCAGGTTTATACCATGAATATTGTCACAGTCACAACTTTACTATGGAAATATTGTGCTCTCATGACTTTACAATGGGAGAATTGTCGCAGTCGCGATTTGCTATGGGAATTCGATGTTTGAGAATTCGACAGTCAAATTAGGATTTTAGAGAATAACGCCCTAAAACCACAGGTTTCTCTGATTTACCCTTAGAAACCATAACCTGGGTGCCAGGCAGAGAGAGTGAACAAAATGGTTCTGTTTAAAACAGCCACACCTCCCCTATGTATTTTGGGCGTTGAGCAATTGCCAGTTGTACCCTGCTAAAACAGCCCCCTCATCTCTGCTAGCTTTTTTTATAATGTTATTTGTTATTTTACCCTTTTTAAGTGTGATTTGTTGGATTGGTGCTACACATTTTTTTTTTGTACAAGTGAATTCATCTGTAAATATGCACATGATGTCACTTAAGGCATTAGCATAAGGATTAGTTTTCTAAATGGATTTGTGAGTCAACTCATAGGCAAACAGCTTCCTAGACATTTTAATACTCTGTGTTCTTAAAAATGAATAAAAAGCTCATTAAGCAAGTGTCGTTTAATCAGGAATTATAAACGCAAATAGAAATGTATTATTGTGATAATTATTTTTCACATTGTTTTAATTGTCTCGTAAATACAACAGCTATAAAGATAAATAAGCTTTGTCAAGTCTTTCAGTACTGTCCCATTACAAAAGCTTCCTATTCTTCAGCTATTCAGCAGCAACAAAGGGTTAATTTGAATCTGCTCTGTGGCAGAGAAATTGCTGCAACTTTTTCTTACAATGAAGAAGATTTAGTGACATCATGTAGAACTAAAAATAATAATAGTGGATAAGCTGGTAAATAATTGCTATACCGGGTGTAACTTTATTTGTGATGTGCTGCCTATGATTCCCTGGAAGCTAAGTATTTCATCATATGCAATGCCAAGTAACTTTGTATCATCTTACCCAGGCTAGTTCCCACCATAAAGTGGACCTGTCAGCTTGTAATCGTACACCCAAAGTTAACTGAGTTAATTGATTAGCTAAATATTAATGTAGATTTGCTAAAAAAAAAAAAAAAAAGTAATATTATAAAGTAGGTCTTACTGTCATGTACTCCCGATTTCCAGATCTGGCAGCTGCCATTTTGGTTAGGATGTGCCACTCAAAATCTATTTCCACGTCCCAAATACTCATGGTTCCTCTCTCCTCCTGTCAAATCCCGTGATTTGCACTAAATGCCCGTGCTTTGAGCTTCCTCATAAAGATGTTACAGTTAAGGAAGCGCACGCTTACATGAACACGCTTGAGAATATTGCGGGAGGAATAATGTCAATCACATATATGATGCTTCCTTTTAGCACTGCTTAAATGGACTTGAGAAAGAAAAGTTGGGCTCACAGGGATAATGACAGAGAGAAACGCTATATAAAGGAACATTTTTTAAAAATACATATATATTTTACCAAAAGGTTTATTTCATTAGTACAACCTAAATTAATATTCAAATTTTCAACTGACAGGTCCGCTTTAAGGGGTGGGGGTTCCTACATATTTGTGTGAGGAATGTTATTATTAAGCCTTAGGGGGTTATTCACTAAAGTCCGAATTAGTGTAAATTCAGCAACTAAAGACAGTCACAATAGACTGCTACTGTCGCGTCTTTATAATGAGAATATTATTTCAGTCTCGACTTTGCAATGGGAGAATTTTCACACTTTAAGAATTGTCGTGGTTGCGACTTTACAATGGGAGAATTGTCGCAGTCACAGATTTGCTAAGGGAATCCGCTGTTTGAGAATTCGACAGTTGAATTTTCACTTTAGTGAATAACCCCTTTAGTGTTCCAAAATAAAGTGAAGGGGCTTCATGGATTCTTTATAACTAAACAGTGCAATGATTTATTAACCAGCACACACAATAATGTCAGCAGTTAAAAGATTCCAAACCAATAACAATAGAAAAGTTCTCAGTCAGTATACTTAAAGTGCTATTATCAGCAGCAGAAGCATAAATATAAGGGGTTTCCTGTGCCAAAGTCGCTGGGACCCCTCTGAAGCCCTGTAGAATCTGAATCTGGCACCCCCTTAATACCAGTGACTTTTTATTATTTGGTCTGGTCATAGAAAGAGGCAGTGCTATGGGGACCTAGTGCCAATCCTGCATTGGAAGAGGGGGCCCTGGTGCCAATCCTGTACTGGGACCTAGGAGTGTTCCACTATTGATAAGTAAAAAACATTATTTGTGAATTAAAGGTGAAATACAGCCAGAGGTGATTGTAAATAAATGTTACATTAATTGTGTGTACAGTATGGTAAACCTTGATTTAGTTGTTGGTTTACATTTTGGTTAACTCAGAGGAGTCCTGGCCTGTGTAATTTGGGTAGTCCCTTGCATACTGTAGCATGAGTATGGCTACCATCCATATAAAAACAGCTTTAAAATTATTCATAAAGTGAGATAGGACTTCTGTATTGGTAAGGAAGCGACAAGCAAATGCAAGCAAGTAGGGTTCAAATGTTTTTTAGAATTAAAGTAAATTTGTAATGAAAGCTAATCACCACAACTAAGGAGCAAGAGAACTATTTCTTGGGGTGATTCTTAAGGAGGAAGGGGGAAAATACTGATGAGACTCCCCTTAAGAATCACCCCAGGTGAAACAAGTTGTAGTTTTCCTGCATAGAGGCGAATTACTAGGTACACCTTACAAAAATCAGGATAATTCCATAACTTGGCCGTTGCCTCGGTAATTGCTGCCTCAGTGTTTTTCCTTGGTGGAAGTTCATTGGGGACTTTTCCTAGGACAGGTTCTACCCAGACCACAAGCACTACTCAAAACAAATGACTTTTGATGAGTTAACTAAAGATCTTAAACTTTTGGGACTCCAGGATGATTAAATGGAACACTATAAACTCTCCTGAGTATTAGACCACTGGCATTCTAGGAAGGGGTTTATTACTGCTAAATCTAAAGAGCCACTTCTCTTTTCTGGGCTTGACTAGATATGACCTTCTTTTGCTTGATAAACCAAAAAGGCTACTTAGATCTGCCCCTGTACAGACAATAGTGAACCTAATTCAGATCAGCTACAAAACAGTCATCAGTGTGTCCCTGGCCTTAACCTCAAGTAAAATAAGTTTTGCCATGCAATTTATTTTCAAATTAGCCAGAAAAAAATACTTCTACCTGCAGTGCTCTTTTACTTGCAGAGCTACTGTAAATGCCATAAATTAGTACTACTAACAATGACTGACGTCATTAACATACAATCTGGACTGAGGGGCAGTTTCTGTAGTTCTCTATAGGCAAGGGGACACTGGAACCAGAAGCATTTTTCTGGGGAATGCCACAAAAAAGATTGCATGCTTTTTCCAAGATTTGTCACAAGGGCTTAAGGCAATAGCACACAAGGCATTTTAACTATTTACCACTGTCCTTCCATTCCACTGGATACTGGGAGAAAAAGCCTCACCATTTTTTTAGAAGCATTTTACAGTGGCTGAACAGTAACTGTATTTCTATAAAGTATGCCACACATGGAAAAGTTGCAGTGCATTTTTGCCATAAATCACCCATTGAAATTAATTGGTCACAGTTTTAGCTGGATTTTTTGCCTTTTTACTGCCATCAGTAAATTTCTAGTGTGTGATTGCATCTTAGCTGCAAGATTAGCCATGGTAAACAAAACCCTGGAGAACTCCTTTAACGAATAGCTTTTGTAATATATAAAACAATTGTTTTCAGCCATTTTCAATTTATAGTTTTTTTTTTTTTTTTACAAAAGCCATTGCTCTCTTTCTCGCTTCTCCTGCAGCAGATCAGATAGAGGGGGTTATTGACTAAAGTGAGAATTCGTCTGTCGAATTCTCAAACAGCTGATTCCCATAGCAATTCTGAAACTGTGACAATTTTCCCATTGTAAAGTCGCGACCGCGACCATATTCTTGTTATAAAGCCATGACAGTAGCAGTCAATTGCGACTGTGTTTTTACGCAACAATTTGGACTTTAACCGATAACCCCCAGAATCTCAGAAATTAATTTTAGGCTAGTGTCACACTGGCTGTTTTGTAGCTGAGCTTTTCTTCTTTTTTTACTTTCTGATTTTGCTTTACCAGTAATTGGTCCACAATGTAAAGAGCAACAAAATTGTTCTTTATCAGAGGGCACAAAGGATATCACTTTTAATAACTTATTCAGGGAAAGTGTAGATGACTATATATGCTTAATTGTTGTTATTGATTGTGATTTTGTATGGAATTACTGTATTTTAATGCTAACTAATATACTGTATATATTTAAAGAGGTGTTTGTTCCTCCCAGGTCAAGAACTGAATTGTATAACCCCACCCTAGAGAATACTAAAAATAAAGTATATAAACTAATAGTGTGTGATAACAAAGGTTACACAGCAACCATATCTTGGATATTTGCTAGCATGCATGTATACAGACAGACCAGATTACCTGAAAAACACATACAGCCTAATTCACCATTGTGCGAAGTGAGCCGCGAAGCACTCGAGTCTCCTCGCCGGGACTGGAATCCCTTTAATGCGCTCGCTGATGTCCTGCATGCGGACATCAGCGAGCGCATTAAAGGGATTCCAGTCCCGGCAAGGAGACTCGAGTGCTTCGGGGCTCACTTCGCACAATGGTGAATTAGGCTGATAGAGGGGGTTATTAGCTAATTTGCGGCAAAAGACAGTCGTAATAGACTTCATTATGGGAATATTGTCATGGAGGCGACTTTAAAATTGATGGGGTCACGGATTTGCTATGGGAATCCGCAGTTTGAGAATTCAACAGTTAAATTCGCACTTTAGTCGATAACCCCCTTAGTCTTAAAAAGTTTTCTCCTGGTATATAAATATTGAGATACCTTTCATTAGGTTGAAAATATCGATATCACTGATATGGATATTTATTAAGCCCCTTCTAACATTTTTTTAGGTGAAAAGTGTTTGCCTGGTTGAGGCAGGCGAAAACCCATTATTCCCTATGGAGATGATTTAAACATTTTTTATCTAAGTCCCCACTGAAAATATTAGCGATATTATCAATGGAAAAGGAGCTCCACTGAAAGTAATGTAAAGTGTAGAGGTAGTAATGCATTGATATTTATCAATGTTGAACTTTTTTGATATAGATAAATTTTATTTGGCATTTCAGAAGTTGAGGGAAATCTAAAATGCATTGAAAAGGAAAAAAATGGTAACACAGTGAAAAGTGGTAGAACGGATTGAATTGGGGTAAATTAGTTGAAATGACTTTTATAAACTTCCCCAAAGTGACCGTGAGACGAAGCCATACCCTCAGGCGAAACGCATACGGTCTCCATGAACGGGCCCACATTTCCTATTTCGGCTGCTTGATTGCGTGTTTATTTCTACACCAACAGGTTTTTTCTATTCATTCTGTTGGTGACTGCTATTAAGCGCTGTTTCATTTCTCAGCAGCGCTGCTTCTATACTGTCACTACTGGTGCCTATTTGATCTTATTTTGGCATGTATATTCATTCATTCATTATTTATTTTTTGACTGCATTTTTTAACCTGCTTTTCCTGTTGGAACTTATTCACCTGCAAGCTGTCTAACTCTTTAGTCTGTATTATTTCTTTATTTATTTTTTGAGATTGTCTATATTCTGCTGAGTTATCTTTTTGATTTTTGATTATACAGTATATACAGTATATGTATATATTGTGGTGCCTGTCATGGTCTGTGCTTAGCCTCCTTTGAGGGCGT
Organism: Pipa parva; assembly: GCA_019650415.1. Classification (NCBI taxonomy): domain Eukaryota; kingdom Metazoa; phylum Chordata; class Amphibia; order Anura; family Pipidae; genus Pipa; species Pipa parva. The sequence continues at coordinate 6,351 of WMED01023091.1, forward strand.
AAGCCCAATATGGGCTATTTTAATTGTTTTTAACCTTGCCTTTCTTATTGATGTGTTTCCATTAATAAATAAATATTTGTGATGTGTGCAACAAGATACTGCTTCCCTTATTGTATTTACACTTCCCCGAAGTCTCATTTTATGGAATCTCCCGCCATTCTGCAGTTAAATTCTATGACTGATTATTAAAACAAAATGCCTCCTGCTATCTATTTCTTATTGCTTTAGTTGCTTTTTAAAATGCAGCAAAGCTGACTGTAAACCTGCCGCATTCACTGCAATGTAAAGGTGCCAGAAAGCTGCACTCTGTGAATGCTGACTCTCCTAAACATTGTGGGATACACCCAATTTTTGTGTCAGTTTCCCCCTCTCCTGGGCTCTACAGAACATGTGGGTCAGGGACATACACTAACAAGGACTGTTACAATAGGAGATCTGTTGTTATGCTCCTGCTTTGGGATATTTGGGAAGGGCAGTAAATTGCCTACTGGAAAGGTTTTTTTTTTTTGGGGGGGGCATATAAGAACAAGTGCAGGTACAGTATAGGGAAATGAAAGTTTTATGGGGGTCAGCTCTCACATTTTACAGTCTGTAGTTGCTGTAGATGCAAACACTCAGAGGAATTCATTAACCAGGGCAATAAATTACTGAAGTCGGGTAACTCATGGAAACCAATCAGCTGTTTGAATTTAATGGTACAGGAGAGTTAATATTATGACAGTCAACCTCTGATGGGTTGCAATGATTTACTAGATCTCAGTAAACAATTGCCGTGATTAACTGTAATGTGGGTTTCTGTCTGGTTGTGGAAAGTAATCATGTAAAGTTATCATGGACAGCACCATTTCACCAGTGGAGCATATATTTCTACCTTATTAAATATTGTTATGTATATAAGTGTCTTATTTCCAAAAATGTTTTTGGTACAAAGTCTATTGTGGTTGTCCATTACCAAGGTGTTTCACCATGAAATGAAATAGCCTACACAATAGTGTGAAAAATAGAATAAAACCAATCAATCCAAGACATGATAAAGCTACAGTATAATAAAACAAAAACAAAACTTAAAGAACCAGTAACACCAAAAAATGTTACGGTTCCATCCTCACTTAGCTGTGAGTGACAGTGAAGGAGAGGCAGCTATGAATTTGTGTTTCTCACCAATGATTAATATCACAGTTTTGCTAATAGCACATATTTCACCTATCCACTCGTATTATAGCAGGGACTATACCACAATAGTTCCCATTTAAAGGGGTGGGGGCACAGTTATGTGGCTTTTACTGATATAAGATGATTGTTATTTTCGAGTAGACTGACTCCAGACACTGTGTCTGGCAAAACTGTAACTATACCAAAAATAAACCAGTTTGTCTTCAGGTAGAATATAATATAAATAGATTTTGCTGAGTATATTTAAATAGAAAAAGAATATGTAGGCTTATTGATCCTTCCTTACTGTTATTTATTTTATTAGTCTATTTATTGACTATTAAATGGACATTAAATATCTGTAATAAAGAACTTTCTATTTATTGGCTGCCAAGTATTAAGTGCAACAAATGATGAAATGACAGATTTAGCCTTACTTATTTTTCAGAGTAGTCATAGCAATAGCATAAATACAAAGCAATTGGAGAGGAGGTTTTCAGCTAGTCCTATCCCCTCCCCCTTAGTCAAGGGCTATGTACAGAAACTAAGCATGCACCCCCCTCCTTAAGGCCTAGGATTTGCCGATACCCTATCCTCCAAGTGGATGCTTTTTCTTCTCATGCAGGGTTATAAAACTCATTTTCTCCAAAGGCCACATCAGCCTTGTGGTTGCCTTCAAAGAGCCGATTATAATTGTAAGAACAGTTAAGCAACCTGCTTAACTTTTAAGGCATAGTTATATTTATACAGTCTTGCAACTACAATCAGCCCATCAAAGGCAAACATAAGGCTGAATATATTGTTAAATAACATGAAACACCATATCACACACCATCCTCATCCACTGATCATTTTCTCAAAAGAAAAACAAATATCAAACCTTTAGCTCTAGTGCTTTGATTTTATAATAGGCAGAGCTTATGACTGCTTCAGAGGCCTGATAAATAATACATTATGGGGCTTCTTGAAACATTCATTCCTCTGTAAAGTTCAGTAGCAGTCTATTGTGACCGTCTTTAGCTGGTAAATTCACACCATTATGCAACAATTTGGATTTAGCCAATGACCTCTTCAGTGTTCCTCACTCAGCCAATCCACTGATGTTCTTGCTGGTTGATCTCAATGCTCTGCAAATCTACTAGCTGTCACAGTCAATAGGAATGTACTGTGCCTGCCACATCTATCTCCTCAGTTCCTGCAACATCTAGAGCAGTGATGATGAACTTTTTCAGCACTTAGTGCATAAAAGTGACATCTCTCAACAACGCCTTCCCCCAAAGTGCAGTCGCTGATGAGTGATGTCATCACACCTGCATCAGGGGAGGAGCTCTGCCATGGCTATCCAATCGGCAAACTACCGCTTCTTCAGTGTAGGCTGCTGATCTGACCTGAAAATTGTCAGGCCAGGTCTGCGGCCTGCACTGAAGGAGCACTCGCTTGCTGGGATCAAGGGTAGTAGTGGTGTTGATGGCGTGCGTGCCATTGTTCTATTATTAATTTTATTATACTGTAAAATTGGTAAGCCAAAATCTGCCATTTTAACGCTTGTTTTATTTAAAGGGGCGCTATAGTGCTAATGTAACTGCACACATATATATATAAAACTCCTTTATACTAAGTCATTTGCTAATAAAAATAGCTAAAAAAACATTTAGGGAAGAAATAATACTTGCATTTTTCATCAATTAGTTTTGCTGAGAGCTGATATTTTCTTCCCCCCACTTCCCCTCCTCTTTCTGTTCTGCAAGTCAAGCAACATGAGAAGAAAAAGCTGCTTGACTGCTATTGGTTAAGCAGTGTGCTGACCTTTTGGCCGCATAAATTAAGTAGGAATGCAGGAGATTACAGAGGGAAAGCTGACTTGTGCACATGTACATCTAAGTAGTAAGTAGGGCAGTAACTGGCCAGTACGTGTCACACACACATTTCCTGGTGCAGGAGTTGATCAATGTTGCCTACTCAATCATTCTGCATCACATGAAACATCTACTGGGGAGAAAAGCTTCTCACTAAGGTACAGTACTGCATATGTAAATATGTAATTTGACTATAGTTCCCCTTTAATACTAGGTGGCCATTAACTTGTAAGCACTATTGTAACAGGCTAAGGGCTAATTTTACTAAACTCAGAAAGCCTTTTCGAGTTTATTCCCTGTAAATATCTCTGTTCAGTCGGTAAATATCGATCAATATTTTTCAATTGATCTTTACCAATCGAAACTTTTTGATCAGATTTTTTTCATTGGAAAAGTAGCCATACCTTACATTAGTAGTATGGCTACCTTTCCATCAAAAAATCAAGATTAAAAAACTCGGTCTCGAAAACATCTCGCAAGAACAATACAAGATCTCGATCAATAAACTCAGAAAAACTGAGAGCAGTCTTTCCGAGTTTAATAAATTTCATCTTTAGGGGGTTATTCACTAAGGTGCGAATTCGACTGTCGAATTCATAAACAGTGGATTCCCATAGCAAATCTGCGACAATTTCCCCATTGTAAAGTTGCGACAATTTTTTAATGTTAAGTTTGCGACAATTTTCCCATAATAAAGTCGTGACTGTGACAATATTCTCATTATAAAGATGCGACTGCAATAGTAGCAGCCTATTGCAACTGTCTCTTTAGCTAGCAAATTCGCACCTATACACAACAATTTGGACTTTATTTATCAGTGCTATATAAATGAACCGAAACAATACATAAGCTAATCATTTACATTAGGAAAAAAAGGTTTTTTCTTCATTTCCAATTAGCTTTCCAGCTATAAAGGACATTTGAAACTGCTCAACAGCACTGGTTAATTTTCTAGGAGAATAACTGTTAATCAGTAACATTACATAGTGTTCAGTATCCACCCTTAATATTCTAAAAAAATCAAATAGAGTTCAAAATAAATTGCCTGGTTTTCCAGGGCTGGGCATTTGTCAAACAGAAGTAGAACCTATAGAAGAAGCCCAGCAATTTTCCAGGTATTGAAAATGTCCTAATGGCTGAGTTATTATGTCAGCTTATAAAATGGAAAACATGGAGAGCTGTTTGCATAAGCATTTTATTCCACTGCACATTACAGCATGCTATAGTAGTATATTGCAAGCCAGTAGAGGCAAATGAATTATTCAATTTACAAATATAACATGTTCTCCATTATTTTCCCTGTTTAGTCTATGTACCCATCATGTGGTTTGGTGTGGTGGAGGAGTGATGAGTGCAGTTCCAAGAGGCTTGAGTATCAGCAGCCCTGTTTGTCTTTTCCACCATGGAATCATGTGCAAAACCAACATGACACAGTTGCAATTCTTGCCTTATTTATGTCATTGCATATGGTCGCATACATAAATAGACTGAAGATATACTTTTACATGTACAGATAATAGAGCCAATTTCTTTTATAGTGTTGTTTGGCAAAATGTGTTAGAAAAACCATACAGGTGTGACAGTTCCTCCTGTCATGCATGTTCTGGTTGATGAAAGTGTAAGAATTTAAGTTTAATAGTATGTGACTGTGTTGTTACTTTGGAACAAATGGAAAGTAGATTCTGTGAGATAGTGTGTCATGTTCGGGGGGATAAACCACCCTTCATCAGGTTTATCCCCCCGAAACGTTGTGTTTGTATTATGGGAGTCTGCACATTAAATTGGAATTCTGGACGTTCATCATTTTTTTATATACGGATATTAAAGGTGAGGTGCTCCCTGGGACAGTACCGTGGGCTGCTGACTTTCTTCTATTATGATGGAGAAACTGTGCCAGTTTGTTAAACTTGACTGTTTACTGAAACATTACAAAACAACATTTTGAATTATTCAAATTAAGTTGATGGATAGTTAACTACTTATGGATTTTTATTTTATATTTTCTCATAAGGTGCAAATTTGACTGTCGAATTTGCAAACAGCGGATTCCCATAGCGAATCTGTGACAATTTCCCCATTGTAAAGTCGCGACAAATTTTTAATGTTAAGATTTAGGCCCTTATTCACCAATGTGCGAAGTGAGCCGCGTAGTGTTCGACTCACTTC
>WMED01023092.1:973-11524 GCA_019650415.1 Pipa parva
TGTTCCGAAGTGAGGCGAACACTACGCGCCTCACTTCGGAGCTTCCTGAATTCCCCCCTCGATCTCTGTCCCTGCTAACAGTGATCTGACAGTGATCAATGTTAGCAGGGGCCGAGGCCACATTATTAGCAATCAGCAGAATTACCCGAAGCATCAGAGAGAGATCGCTGCCTTGGATCCTCCCTCTGAGACCTGTCGGGTATGTAGACGCCAGTGATGTCACGCGCTTTATGCGGTTTCTAGGGGTTCCGCCAGAAATTTTATTACATCAAAGGGTTCCCCTGAAGAAAAAAAGGTTGAAAAACACTGCCTTAAAGTAAGTAGAAACATTGCAGTTACAGCTTCTTGAACTGTGCTGTCATTTCACTACACCAAGGCAGACTTCACACTACTTAGGCTGATACAGGAGCCAGCACAAAGCTCCACTCGCTTATCAAATTGGCAGTGCAAAAGGGTTTACATGTCATCATGTTTATTGTGGGGCCAATGAGAATGCTCCCCTCACCGGCATAAAAAAATGCAATGAGTGTGAGGTCTTTCAGCGGAGCTTCGTGCTGGCTCCTGTATCAGCCTAAGCGCTGTGAAGTCTGCCTTAGCGCAGTGAAACGACAGCACAGTTTAAGCTGCGACTACGTTTCTACTTACTATAAGGAGTGTGTATATGCATATACAGTATATATATATATATATATATATTACCTTTCATTCTCCTGTAAAGGACTACACTTTAGTTTCACATTTATCTGTTTTGCTTAGTGCAAATGTATTTGCTGTGTCGCCTATATAGAAGGCCAGCCAGTGCCATTGTTTCCATTTGAAGCTGGTATAAGACATCTTTGCTGACTGCCAACAGCCAAGTAAAAATAAATATTCCCACTCCCAGTGATATTGTGCATATGGGGCATTGCAATCGCTTCCCTTTCCATGAACCACCCTACCAGTAATGATCATAGACCCTACCTACAACAATTAACTACCCCTTCCCCCTTCACTAATTGTAAAAACTCGCTAAAACAACAATTCCCATAAAAGGACTGAGACACGAACATTTCCGATCACCTCCCGAAGCAGCAGCAGCAGAACAAGGGAAAATCGTTCCAGACTCCCCCATTCAACAATCCCCATACAGAGAGCAAAGGGTTATACAGGGAAGGCTCGGCCACGTGGGTAGTCATGTGACGCGGCGTGGGCGGAGCTTGGAGGCCGGGCAGAGTGCATGAGTGGGGTGTGTTTCTGTCTTGCTTCCTTGTGTGCTGTTCGTCTGGGCGGGGCCCGGGTCTCTCCTTCCTCTGTGTATGGTGCGCCCCCTTGGGCGGGGGTAAAGTGTCTACCAGAGCTGAGAGGAGGAGAGAGGGAAGCCAGTGTGTGGGAATACTGGCGTGTGCACCATTTCTACTGTATTGTTATTATTCAGCAAACTACCCACCTGCCTGGCCAGGGGTGAGGGGAAGCTGTCTCCCATCTGAGGACAGGGCTCAGGCTCCCCAGTGCATGAAACCCATGGACTACCTGGTAAGTGGCTGCACTGAGTAACCGTTCAGACTGAGGCAAGCTGGTGTTGTTACTGCAGGGGGTGCCTGAGTAAGGGGCTAGTGTAGCCCCCCAGTCTCTGTGTAGCCCCCCAGTCTCTGTGTAGCCCCCCAGTCTCTGTGTAGGTGGCTTTAGCTCTTACTCTCTAGTCCTGTATTTCTATCTCTGTAACAGTTGTCAGTCTGATCCTGACAGTAGCAGTTTGTGCCTAATCTGGTGGCTTTATGCACTTGGATCTGTCAGGCTTTTTATTCTGTCCCTTGTAATGCTTTATCTTAGCTTGTGTTTCTGGTTCATATAAGCTCCTGTTTTCATACACTTTAGTTAAACACTCTGCTGTCTGCCTGATTGTTTGTTTCATGCATATATTTTTGTGTTTTTGATTCAGTCTAATTTTTATCTTTCATTTTCCTGTTTTGCACCTGATCTTGTGCTTCAGTCATACTCACGTGTAGACCTGCATATGACTTGTGCATTTCAGCGTGTCATACTCCTTATTCTGTGTCAGTCATATCTTATACCTGATCTTTGGTTTTAAGTGTTGCCATATTTTGCACCTGATCAGGTTTCTGTGTCACAGCATGCCATAGTTGTATTTTGCACTGTATGTTGGTTGGTGTACCTCATCATAACTTAGTCATGCTGTTACGGCTGATGAGTCATTTAGTTCTTTTTTTTTTTTTTACGTTTTTTTGGATTTATAGTGGTTTAAATTCCCTTTTGACTTTTAATGGTACACCGTGTTTTTAATTTTGCATTATGCATGATTTTTTTTGTAGGCTATGTTATATTTACTGTGTTTTCACTTGTTGTGCTCTATTAACCTTTTGCAGAGAGCCTGCCAGTATTTCAAACTGTTATCTGATTACAGCGACCATTAAAGGCCAATAAGGTGAACTCCTGCTTGGGCCATTTGGCTGCTATTAGTTGCCTAAAGATATATCCCTTGTTGCTGGTTGGAGAATGCATTCCCATAAACCATGCTCCATTGAGCTGAACTGCTTCCTGTAGAAACTCTGTGCCAGACTAGGGTGATTTGCTATTCGATAGTAGCCTTAATTGATGGTCTGTTAAGGCCATACCAGGAGCATACATGTGTATGAACATAGAGTACATCGCATCCATACATAGCACTATTTCTGTGCTTACAATTTTCACAAAATTGTTTAGCACACAAATAGATGAAATATTCTCTAAAAGTAAATATACAATTGACAGCTTACACATTTTGCTGGTTATAGAGAAGCTGAGTTGCATATAGAGAATATCACAAACAGGGGCACAATTTCACTGGTATGTAACCTTAGCAAGTAAGGTGGTAACTGGTGAAGTTATTTCAACCACAGTTGATTTATTAAAGTTGATTTGGAAAATTTCCCACATAGTGATAGCATTTAGATTAGAGGAATAAGATTTCTATAATGTTGACTGTGATTTTTGGGACCTACTTAATTATCAGGTTATTTGGGTCTTAGTCCAGTGCTTCATAGTAGCATATTTTAATCCTTTGATTCACATCATTGTTTTGGTGAGCCAGAAAGCAGCATCTGGCATTGATGGTAAAGAAAGTTAATGCTGTTTTATTCACGCACTTATTTTACTGCTCCTAACATCTACAGAGAGAACTTGCAAAATAAATTACTGTAGTTCATTTTCAATATTTGCTGTGTATATTTTACAGCTGACGATGACTAACTCAACTCTATTCTTATTTTTAACTGTTTAGTTAAACAGTGCATTGTGGAAGTTTAGCTGTCCTGATGTCAAGTATAATTTGTTCCCTACAGATTTTATCTGGTGTTTTTTCTCAGTGTATTTTCACTGGAGAATTTTATTTTTTTAAATACGCTTTGCACAGTACGCTAGTGTGAACCTAGCCTTAGGTGACTTCGCCAAGACTTGTTCCAACCTGTAGCCCTTACTCCAGTGTTAAACTACAACTTCCATCACCTGTTGAAATGTGGTAGGACTTGTAGTTCAACATCAGCTGGAAGACTGCAGTTTGGATATCCCTATAGAAAATTCCCTTAAAAGTGAAATATAAAAAGCAAATAGAGTTGCTCCAAACTGCAGTTTCTAAACGATGGATGCAGCAAACAGAACTACCCCAAGGGAAGTTAGAATTAGCCTTGGAAACTGTTTAAAACAGTAACCCAGGTAAATTACACCACTGGTCTGAAAGAGTGACAAGGGCTGATTACACTGGCTTGTAAAGCTATCATTGCTTTATCAAAGTTTCTGAAACACTACACTCAGGGGGTTATTCACTAAAGTCCAAATTGCTGCATTTAGGTGCGACTTCGCCAGATAAAGATAGTCGCAATAGGCTGCTACTGTCGCAGTCGCATCTTTATAATGAGAATATTGACGCAGTCATGACTATATTATGGAAAAATTGTCGCAATCTTAACTTTAAAAAATTACAATGGGGAAATTGTAGCAGATTTACTATGGGAATCCACTGTGAATTCGACAGTTGAATTCAGACCTTAGTGAATAACCCCCTCATTAAGGAAACTTCACTGCACAGGGAATGAAGGAAATTCAGCAATGTGTTTACACAGGCTAACCTAACAGTAAACTTTTACAGTGGAATCCCCAGTTCTCACTACATCACAAAGTAGGATACATTAGATTTTTCTGTATTGTCAATATTCGATTACCAGCTACTGAAAGGACAATACAGAAAAATGCCCTCTAATGTATCCTACTTTCACTTGGATTTAGTTGAATCCATTCCTGATGTGAAAAGGATTTTCTTCATAGGCGTTTTTTGCTATTACAAAATGTCGCATGTTTGAAACCGCAGCTCATTTTTACACTATGTGTGGTCGCAATTGTTATATTCCTATTGTGAATAATGTAGTCACATAAAATAATGCTGCGTTCTGTGCGCCCAAAGAAATAGAGCCGGTAGCATTCATGCGTAATATTCTGCACACGATATGCTAGTGTGAACACTCCATTAGCACTGTTCTCTACAGATTTTCTCTGGCATTTTTCCTCAGCTTATTTTCACTGGAGAATTAAAAAAAAAAAAAAAATACTCTGCGCACAATACGCCAGTATGAACCTAGCCTAAAAGTGCTGTTGTATGCTTTGCCGTGCCTAAGCCAGTGCAGACATCCACTCATTTTGGTTAATAAGCTGGAAACAAGCAACTTTGCTTGCACCAAATCAAGGAATCCATGGGGGTTATTCACTAAAGTCTGAATAGTTGCATATAGGTGCAAATTCGCCAGATAAAGACAGTCGCAACAGGCTGCTACTGTCGCAGTAGTGACTTTATTATGGGAAAATTGTTGCAATCTTAGCTTTAAACATTTGTCGCGACTTTAAAATGGGGAAATTGTAGCAGATTTACTATGGGAATCCGCTGTTTGCGAATTTGACAGTAAAATTCGCACCTTGGTGAATAACCCCCCTAGTTGCTTTGCTCATTACTGCTTATAGCAACCTGATCCTTACCCTGATGTCTAGTTTCTTTTAAACTAAAGATTGTGGTCCGATTCCAATCTTACTGATGGGGTGTAATGTAAAGTTTCTGTTGTGCATTTTAATTCTGCTTCTGCACAAAGTAAATAGTAAATGTGATAGTTTGCTTGTTCTTTCTTCTTGGATGCTGCTGTCCGTTACTTGTGATTGACTCTCTTTAAGTAAAAGGACTCATTCACAGTTGTAATTTACATCCAAGTCAGTTGGGCTTATTGCAAACTGATCCCATTGTTTCAATTGCAGTAATACGTTCATGCTTTTTATATTCCATTTGTTTGCATCTAACAAACTTGCAGCATGCATTTCTTACTCTTTTAATTTAATCTGAATTGAATTAAAAACAGAGTGAAACTGCATCAAATGTGCAATGTGATTAAAATTTAAATTTACAGGGATGGCTTTCATTTACTGCACTCTTCCCTTACAGGCTTTGGTCTCTTTCAAATACTGTGTTTAGCCCAGTCACAAGTGTTCAACTCCAGGTGCCCATCAGTCATATACTAATGAAAAAAATTAAAGTGCATTAGCTGATGTGATTCAGTAGCATTGTGTAAGTCTGATTTGACGCCTTTCTGGTTCAAAAAACACATTATAAAAAAAATAAGTAAAGAAACTGACCAGCAACAGATGTATTATTAATTAATTTCAACTTGCAAAGCCAATTGTTCAGCATCAAATTAGTTTAAATGCAAGTAACTAGAAAACAATAGGTTAAAAAAGAAAGACAAATCAGCAACAAAATGCATAAAAAGCCAAGTGAACAGCAAAAGTAACCAAAGGATTTTGCAGTAAACAATAGGAGTATTATTATAAGGCAGTATATAGACACTTTTTTGATTTTCCAGTTGTTTATTTGTCATTAGTGATTTTGTAGTGAAGATTTAGGTTTGTAGGGGTTGGTTCTTTAAGCCTGCCTATAGTTTATTGTTACAACTAAGCTGTAAGTAAATGTCGAGAAGCAATCCTTATCATGAAAGCCTGATATTGTAAGCATGTGACGTCCATTTAAGCAGTGTGCAAGCACACCTAAACACAGTACAGGTTAGTTGCAGGCAAAATGCCCTTGCAAACCAGCTATAACATGCATATCAAAACAAAACTTTCTGATTTCTATTGTATAACAACATTTCTACAGGGTTATTTGGGGTATGTCTAATGATAAATACATATTTGTGCTGTTTTCACTTGCTTTCATTTCATTTAATATAACAGAATGCCTACACATGGGGAAATCTCCCATGCAGTTTTTCCTCCCTTTTGTATTCAGAGGTAACTTAAGTCCTCTTGGCACTCTGACATTCAGCCAAATACCATAGAATGCCACAGTGACACTTTGCTGTTGAGATTTTAAGCAGTTTTGGACTTGGGGTTGATGGGCCCACTAGGATGCGCTGGCCTTGTCGTGACTTATGACATCACGTGATGTTGTCGGGAAAGGATGTCTCACCTCTGTTGGGCTGGCCTGCTGGATGGGCCTCCTGGAATTTTCTTGGTGTCCCAATGGGCCAGTTCGATGCTGACTTTTAAGGGCTCTTGACCTGTCAGATGCATTTATGGACCTCTCACCCACTTCAGGGCTCAGCGGTGTGGTTTCTTTCTTTGAGGACAGTATCACACTAGCTGATTTGTAGCGGAGCTGGAAAAATAGTTTCCTGTGGGATTATCCACACTTTATTTTGTCATGCAACCTAGACAGTAATGAGTGTAATTAAGACCAACTCGGCTAAAAAAATCAGCCAGAGTAACACTGGCCTTAGTTATCACGCCAAAAGAGCAAACAACTTACATTTGTGTAGTGCCTGTGTTTTTTGCCACAAAAGTTTCTGTATTTTGTGTGCCAATTGACAGGAACAAAAAAAAACATTGTAGGATGGGACATATGTGCATGTAATATCTTATATTGTCCTGTTTAGTCACTAGCTGAATAGTTTCAGTTGGTGAAAATGTGACCTGTTAAGGTGTTACTTTGTCAGCATCCCTCTCTGGTATCAGCTGTTAAAAGGGCGCTAGTAATAGTAGTTCTGCAACACTTTGAATAAAAATGTTGCCTTCTTGCTAGTTATATTATGACACATCCAGAAGAAATTAATGCTTTCTTTTTCCAATCCTATTCAGATTCGTTTTGTTACTGCCTGCCTTCATGAACAGCCTACATGGCTTGAAATGTTGTTGTATTTTCCGTGGCCTGTTGTCCAATCACGTTCTGCAGAAGTGAGCAAATGACTTTATTCTCTTGTGCAATTTAAATAAATCTTTATTGCAAACAGCTTTCAATTTCAGCTAAGGTTCCATTATAAATCTTCCTGACGTGGCGCATTGATATTTTTGCTCACCACTTACATTCATTAAATTATTAATCATGAGACTGGCGATTTCACCCCAGCATTCTCCAGTTCAGCATCACTTGTCTTTGGTGTTTCAATGGAAAAGTGACCTATTTTTCTTTGTCTATTAGTTTGTCCCAAGTGGCCAAATGAACATGAATACGGTTGAATGATTGCTTTTGTTTCTATGTAGAGTGATATTCTTTAAAGGACCAATAATGCATACAAAAGAAAATCAAAATTCCCATTTGGATTGGCAGTCATTCAAATTCAACACTTGCAAGAATCTTATCATTGAAGTAAATTCATAAAATTGTGTTGCTTTCTGTATGTTCTTTTCTTGACTGATGGCAGCCATGTTTTTAAAAAGACCTCATCACATTCCCATTGTTTTCTATGGTGCTTTGCATAAAGCATATACAAAAAGTGTGCATTAAAGCTCCGTTTTTTTTCTTTCTTTATTCTAAATCCCTTGCGTTCTGTGCACAGTTTAGAATTGTTGGAAGCACAGGTTCAATATATAGTAACTCTAAACGCATTTGAGGCATTTTCCAATTTTTGATATTGCAGTCCTTGTAGATCTGTGCCCTTTTTTTTAAATCATTGCAAAAGATGGCAAAGTATTTGTTTTCAGACCCTATTTAATCTGTACACTAGCACTATTTGATATTATAATGTCTAATTTCACATTTGCCAAGGGTTCAGTGCAAAGTACCCAATATCCCAATTTGACAGGAATTAAAAAAAGAGCTAGACTTTTAATAAAAACCTCTTGGTAATCATTGAACCCCTTACTGCGTCCTGAAATGCTAAATGTTCTCTTTTCAGGTCTTTAGAGGTATGTTCCAGCTAGGGTTCAGAAAATATGCAGCGCATTTAGAAACGCGTGTCTAGAAAATACACCGTGTATTTTCTAGACGCCTTTCTCTATTGTACTTTACTCGACCTAGTGTGAATGCTCCCTCGGCATTCGCAGCTCCTCCCATCTGGCCGCATTTTGTACGTGGTGTATATACACCGGCAAAAATGAAACATGAAGCATTCTGTACACAGTGTGGCTGACAGTACACGGCTCTGCTTTTTTTATTTGTTCTTATGCGCGGTGTATATGTAGCGTGCATAAAAATGCCAGTGTGAACCTAGCCTTAGAGTTTAATAATGTAAACTCTGGACCAACTTCCTTTTAAAGGAACAGTAACACCAGAAAAACATAATCCTAATTGTATTGGCATGGCAGTTTTTCCGACTTTGTATGGGTTCAAGTTAAATTCCTGGTTTCTATTATTTTTAGTTTATTTTAATTCCTTGTTAATGTAGTCATCCTTTATCTGGTGAATAAACAAACCCCTGCCTGATTCTATTGTTTCCAGTAGAACTTTAGATAATACATATTCATGAAGCGCACCAAAAAGCTAAATTTGTCTGCAACCAGCAGAGGGAGAGCAACCACACAAATCAGCACTCCAAATTTAAAGATGACATTTGTACAAGTATTGATTTTTTTTTTTATTTTTTTTTATTTTTGGGGGTTACTAGTCCTTTATTGTATGTATAATTTTATTTATAAAGCGCCACTAATTTACGCAGCGCTGTACAATTCAGCAATACAAATATAATACAGACATGGGAAAAGTTCATTCCACAATAAAAATATAATATCACAAGGATACTTCACTTTAAGTACTAGGTTGTGGTTGACACAAGAGGTTGCAGGTCCTTATTGCTTATAGATGCCTATTATATAACCCGTTTCTTGTTTCTAGCCCTTGGTGTCTCTCTTCATAATTCATTTTGCGGACACCCATGTCAGTTGACTTTTCTATTCTACAATTATACACTACAGTTTACAGAATCCAAAAATGAGATATGGAATCGCCATAAAAATTCAAGGAATTCAAACTTTTTTTTTTTCTTTTTTTCTTAGTTTCTATAAGGGTTTATCTTCTGTAAGGCCAGGGTTACACCAACAAATCAAATATAATCAGCTCTACTTGCGGTAGATTTGGGTAGGGTCATGGCCTAGCAATAATAGTGTTGGATTGATCTGACACCATTTGGGTAATATCTTTGTTTTACCTTGGTGCTCAGAGAAGCATCAAGAGAAACCATCCCCTAAAATCATAAAAGTAAAACCTTATCTCACATATGCAATCCCTGGTGTTAAGAACAATTAAAGGGTATGTAAACCATGTCTATACAGAGAGACCCATTTACCTATTCTCAAACAATATAAGAAATTAAGAAACTCCTGATTCACCTTTTAATTCAGCAGGGCTCAATCTCCCCATGTAAATGCTTTGTCCCTCTGAATGAGTTCCCTGTTGGGTGGAACCACGCCCCCTCTTTTCCCTGACCACCTCTCTCCCCAGCTGACCACAGAGGCAGTGGAACAGCTTTAAATCTGAACATACTCGAGGGTTTGAAACAGGCTTTTTAGATAAGAAGGGAAAGGGAGCAAGACAATTCTCTCTGTATAGTGAGTGAAGTCATTTGGGGAGGAGCTTATTGGCACTATAAAGGAAGAGCCTGTATACAGAATGGCTGTGGGAGAGGCACTTTTTAAACAAAAGGCAAGTACTACTGATCCTAAAATTGTTTTTACATTTAAACGTTTAGGTATGTTTTCTCAATGTATACATGGCAAATAGAAATAATATTTTATTCAAACTTTTCATAACCTTTATGCAAAGATCATTTTTAAAGTTAGTGATACGTATCATAACTTATCTAGAATGAGCACAGCAAAATCTCGAAAGTTACTAGGTGTTTGTCAACTGTGGAACAGTTCTAACAGTAATGAAATAACCTATTTAAAGGTTAACGTAAGAATGCTAATGCTTGCCAGCCTATGCAGAGTAAACGAGTTGCTAAGCTAAATTATATAGTAAGTGCCTTACCTGATTGCAGTTGTTTATTTTTTTCTCTCTAAGAAATGAAGGACTTGGGAGACATGAATGGACTAGCTTAAGCCCACCCTTTCTATGCCCTGGGCATAGCTCACTAATGCACATGCAGAGCCGGCTCTGGCTCTATTGGCGCCCTAGGCGCCCCCCTCCAACGGCGCCCCCCCCTTCCGGCCCTGCCCCCTAGCAAAACCCGCCCCCTCCCCCGGCGCCCCCATCCCGCGCCACCACCTCTTCCGGCGCCCCCATCCCACTTTATTAGGTACACCATGCTAGTAACGGGTTGGATCCCCTTTTGC
>WMED01023093.1:0-11524 GCA_019650415.1 Pipa parva
TAGAACTAAAAATGATTAAGATTAATAGGGGTGCCCAAACTTTTGCATATGACTGTACAGTATATACCTGTTATTTATGTATTTTTCATAAAGAAGGTCTGGGCTCGAGATATAAAGTTGATTAGGTATGGTTTCTGTTCTTATCAAGACTCATTTAGATGGTGTGTTAAGACTAAACTATTCTTTTTTTTTTTTTTTTTTTTTTTTTTTTTTTTTTTTTTTTTTTTTTTTTTTTTTTTTTTTCCTTTCTTTTTATCACGTCAGTGTTTCTTACGGAGTTTTCTAAACTCAGCACAGAGGGTAGAAGGCCATGATTGTCAGATTACTTTATGATTTTGATTCCTTTCAGGGTGGTCTTTAGAGTGTGATCAATGAGGCAGTCACCTTAGGCTTCCAGCTAAAGATGGCTCCATCCACTACTTGGTTACTTTCATGGATTCATACTTCATTATAATTATGTCAGGCAGTGCTGTATGTAGATCTGGGTGTTAAAATGCAAGGTTCACATGTCCAAACTCTTCCTGATCAACAGAGATGTGCATCTGTAACGAGGCTAATGTTGACTTGACTCCTAAGAAATTAGGACCATATTCTTGTTAGATTGTGGTTAGGGGGAAGCACAGTTACTGTATGCAAGGGATGACTTAATATAAAGAGATGCATGGAATTGCTTGGAAATTGAACAGCAAGATCTGGAATGGTTCCAAAAAGGTACACTCTATTAACTATGTTAATTTAATTTGTTACAGCAGCTTATTACCATTTCCATTACTTATACTAAATCACTGTGTTTGTTGGCAAGCACTTTAAATAAGGAGCTGGAAAATGTAATATAGTAAAGAGAACAGATATTCCTTTACACATTTTTCTTATTATTTACAGAAGGCACCAAAAACTTTTTATCAAAGGGGAACTATAGTCAAATTATATCTTTACATATGCAGTTCTATATCTTAGACATTTTTTCCCTACTTACTACTTGGCACATGTGCACAAGGCAGCTTTCCCTCTGTAATCTCCTGCATTCCAACTTAATTTATGCAGCCAAAAGGTCAGCACACTGCTTAACCAATAGCAGTCGGGCAGCTTTTTCTTCTCATGCAGAACAGAAAGGCGAGGGGGAGGAAGATGTTGGCAATCGGGAAAACTAATTAAGGGAAACAAACTGCAAGTATTATTTCTTCCCTAAATGTTTTTTTATCTATTTGTGTCAGCAATTGGCTTAGTATAAAGGAGTTTTATATGTATGTGTACAGTTATATCAGCACTATAGTGCTCCTTTACATACTATTTTTACTGACTTTACTCCTGGAGTTTACAGATGTGCTGTGGGTACAATTATAGGGAAAACAATATAATAGTTAAAGTGATAGGGCACTAAAGGTGCAGATGGCCAGTTGTCTACCCCAGGGGTCACGAAAGTGCGGCTCGCGAGCCACTTGTGGCTCTTTAGCCGCCTTGCTGTGGCCCTTGAGTTTCCTCCTATAGGTTGCTGTTTAAAGCAGTACCTTATTTGTCTTTCCTCTGTTAAAGTGTCGTATGTGTGCCTCCAATTAATTGCTCGGTGCTTTTTCCTGAATTATTTATTCCTTTTGGTCTAATCGGCTTTTGTAGAACATTAGTGTGCATTCAGATCCCCCACACGGTACTATGAAGAATAATACAGGAATGGTGCCCAGGGGAGATTAGTGCCTGGTGCTCATTCTATTTACATGACTCAAGTTATCTGCAAAAAAGGCACTTAAGTAACATGTTTGAGTCATTCATTTCAGTACTTATCAGTGATTATATTTAGAGCAATGGAGGTCATTCCGATTCAGATCAGTAAAACACTGTTTACTGTGAGAATTTTGAATCAATTTTGTTAGTTTTACACTTGCCAGCGTTGGTGGATGTTTTGCATGTGGCGGGATTCCTGTGTATGGGTGTTTTATAGATTGTTAGGTGTTGTTTTTCCTGTATTGTAAATATATTTCCAGCTCATGATTCTAAGATAATCTGGCACTTTTGATCGATGTTAGTCCTATTGCAAGGTACTGTTAAACTAAGTGTTTGGAACAGAAACCGCTGAAGGACATGTTTGTTGTCTACTGTCACTGTTGAACAGTGAGGAGATAGCAGATGGTATTTAACGTGCGTTTGGGACAGATATTGAATTTGAGTTGTGAGGTAGATGAACATTGTTCCAGGAAGCTAATACTGACTGCTTTGGGATTGGACTGATAATCGTAGCTCAAAATTAATACTAATTTAGGTTGTACTAATGAAATAGACGTTTTTGTAAATATATATATATTTTTTTAAAAATGTACCTTTAAACAGCGTTTCTCTCTGTCATCTTCCCTGTCAGCCCGACTTTTCTTTCCTGAGTGGGTGGGAGGGGCTAAATGATTGACAATATAGCTTCTCCAATTAGATCCCAACTATATCATGATTTAAGGGATCTGATTAGAGGAGTTATAGGGGGTAATTCAGCATAGTCCAAGCTTACCCTCCGATCCTTCGCCTCTGCTCGCACAGACTGTTATGCGCTCACTGTTGTGCTGCTGCGCGGACATCAGCAAACGCTTTAAAGGGATTCCAGTCTCGAGAGGGGACTCTAGTTGAGCCTCGCCGAGACTGGAATCCCTTTAAAGCATTTGCTGATGTCCGCGCAGCAGCACAACAGCGAGCGCATAACAGTCTGTGCGAGCAGAGGCGAAGGATCGGAGGGTAAGCTTGGACTATGCTGAATTACCCCTGTAATGTCAGTCATTATTTAGCTTCGCCTACTCGACACTGGAAGGAAAAGTCGGGCTGATAGGGAAGATGACAGAGAGAAACGCTGTATAAAGGTACATTTTTAAAAATATAAATGTATATTTACAAAAATGTTTATTTCATTAGTACAACCTAAATTAGTGTTGGTTTTGAGGTGACAGGTGCACTTTAAACCTCCCCTGGAGAGTCCAGAAATGAATTTCTGCACTCTGAGAAAAATCCATTTTTCACAAGCCAGTGGGGCAGATTTTCTGTCTCTTATAATTGCACCTAATCCAGACTAACTGCTGCTAGACTACAGCTCACTGTCTTAGTTCTTCTATTCACTGCTTACACAACAATGCTGTTGCCGCCCAGTGCATAGGACACATGGGTAGAAGCTTGCATAAATAAATGACTTTTCTTTAAGGGCTTTCTATGGTGGAGTTAAATGTTCAGTGTAGGACACTTTGTATTTAAAATGATTAATCTACCCCTGATTATTAAACAATATATTTTAACAATAGTACAACAGCAGATAATTCTTTCAACCCAGTGATGCCCAACCTGCGGCCCGAATTCTGAAATCCGAAATGTTGCGTATAAGTGTGAATTCGCCAGCTAAAGACAGTTGCAGTGGACGGTTACTGTTGCAGTCCGCGTCTTTATAATGAGAATATTGTCACAGTCGTGACTTTACTATGGAAAATTGTCCCAGCTTTTACTTTAAAATTTGTCGCGATTTTAAAAGTTGTGGACTCTGAAGCGGTCAATGATGCGTGTTGCAATTTTATATGGCCCCCAGGCCAAAAATAAAGGTTGGGCATCACTGTTTTAACCCATGCACTGCCATCTTTAGATTGATGCAGATAGTGGTACTCTAGGTTCATATGGATCTTTGGTTTATTTCAGCGGTTCTCAACCTGTGGGTTGCGACCCCGGCGGGGATCGAGAACCGCTGCGGCACCTGGAAGCGCCCGCAGGACTCTTCTTATAAGGGTTCCTGCGGGGCGACGTCGGCTGAAAACGTCACCACGTGACGCGCGTAGGTGGTGACGTTCCAGCCGAACATCATCACGCTATGCACAGTGATGTCATGGCCAGGGGTCACGGCCACTAAAAGGTTGAGAACCGCTGGTTTATTTGTTTTTGTGTTCTGGGGTAGGAAATTGATTTAACCTCAAGCTTCAAGTTATTTTTTTATTTTTGTATCTATTTTAATTGGGACTTGTATATATTGTAAACTTTTATCCACTGTTTGTATTGTTCTTTGTGCTACAGGGTGTTCTGTTATGTACTAATGTCCTCTTCCTTTACTTTGTATGGCATGGGGTTTCTGTAGGGTAAATGCCATTGCTATTTGCAGCTATGGCTGCTGGGAGCTCTTGTAGTTCTGTCTCCAGGGAGTAGAATACACAAATACAGGGAAATATAACGGGAAGGATTTTCTGTGATTTTTAAGAATTCAGGATGCATGTTAATCTACTTTTGTTGTAAAATATACAAGTAATTGGGGAATGATTCCCCTTTTTTCTTTGCCAATGCTTTGAACAGCAAAAATGTAATCTCTCTATGATCAAATTCTCAGTAAAATCCCATTTGCATTTCAAAAGGAAAGAACATTGCTTACAATGACATCATTAATCCAGAACAAAGTGAGAAATTCCATCTCATTAATGGGCCCGAGGTTCCTCTGCTGAATCTAATGTTCTGTTACTTACCATTTAACAGGATTTTTCTTTTCTGCTTGCTTTTTCTATATAGAGGGATAAACTGAAAGGAAAGCTAAAAGCTTGTTCATTCCAGGATGGATTCTTGAGGGGGAGGGGGGGAAATACTTACCGATCAGTTTTTTTTTTAAAAAACTCCAGCGCTGCCTATGTAATTTGCTGTTGCCTTCTACTTTAGACAGGTACTGCAATCCTCTTCACTGCCTGTTTCGGTGAATAGGGCAAGCTCTGTAGCGGAGTTCTGGTTTAAAACTGCTACTACACTTGCTCTATTTGGCAAAACTCACATTAAGAACCTCCCCCGTAAGAACTACCCTCATCGTGAACAAGCTTTTATTTCTACTTTAGTGGCAGAGTATTGTAAGATGACACAAGCTGCCGTAACCTACTTCTTCCAGGGTGAAACCAGTGCTCTGTTGGTCAGTAAATTAGCTGGCTCCTCCAATTGGTTCCATCCTACGGTTCTAAGAGGTTGCACACCTACAGGTTTCTGATATGTTACTGAGAAATCTCAAGCCTTTCATGCAAATCCATGACTTAATATTTCAAACTGTTCACACATACAGTATACACTATAATGATACATTCTGAATGTAAAAAAATGCAAAACGGAAGCATTTTCACTAGTAATATCAGAGTTTTGGATCTCTGTGTGTTTATAACTACATATAAGCTACAAAAGGACCACCTTTCATTCATATCCATGACTAAATATTTGAAAGTTAGATTACATTACTGTGTAAAATATTTACTAAAAATGGAAAAGTATTGTCTGAGTCTGACTCATAAAATCTATGTTTTCAGTATTACCAGTTTAATAAGTTAGAGCTGCGCATCCGGGCCAAAATACCTCAGTCCAATTTGTGTCACTGGTGGCGACCTGATAGCGCCGGATGGCAGATAACTAGATTACTAACAAAAATAAAAATTTGTGTAAAATGAAGTGTGGGGAAGGGTGTAAAATACAGGTGCAGGATTACCTCTGGGCTGGGAAAACGACTCCAGGTACTCAGCAGTTTCTGCGACTCCATCCCTTAAAGTCCCTCCAGGCAATCGGGCAGTAAAATTCACAACCAGCCCATACACTCACTTTCGGGTGTAGGGCATAAAATAGCCCTATGTCTGAAAGACCTTGTAGTTTACCAGCTTTTGTACCCAGGAGACAGAGCTGTGAGTACTGGCATGCGCGACCCCTGGGAGGACCCAGCAGTCGTGGGACATATCTTGGGGGATGGTTCTTGGCCAAAAGGGAATGGGGCTAGAGGTGGGCACCAATAAGTTTAGACCGGGAAAATGTCTCCATGGCCCCCCACTAAGTATCCTTCTCCTCCCTGGGCCCCTTTTCCCTCCCCAAGAGTACATTTTGTTTTGAGAGGCTGCAGGTTTGGGATCGTTGATGTCCCTGAATAAGTCACTTCCATCTCTGAGATGATGGTGTCTTTGCAGTTTTTTACCCATGAGGGCGGGCGAATTGGCTCCCTCGTTGTGGGGATCATCTGGTGACTGTGGCTCCGGTGAGCTTCTTTCATTCGCTGTCGCAGCGGATGGTGCAGGCCGCGGCCTTCCTCTGGCTGTATTCATTTGTTGGGGTCTCCCTCTTTCTCTAAGGTACCAGGCTGGGAACCTCCTTGCCAGTGATGATTCTTTGGGGGTGGCTGGTGACAGTACCTCTCTGTTCTCTGGCTCTGACTCATCCGTTTGAGTCTCACTCTCCCTCCATTGCATGCCCTCGCTGATGGTCACGTTGTCGCCTCTCTCTGGTTCCCCTGTCACTTCGGCTGTAGGGTTGCCTGGGGTCCCAAAGAATATTGCTGCCCCACACTTTACATATACATCAGTTGCTTTAGGGTGAATAGGGCTTTTCACTATGCCACAGTCTGGGCAGGTGAATGTTAGGAATGGTTGCCTTTCAGGCACCCAGATCTCAGTCAGGGGCAACAGTGGTATGAACCTGCGACCGGTTCCTTTTCTGGTCACTAGTCTGGACCTCTCTATTGACACCTCTGGGACCATCTGCTGTAAGTTGCTTTTGGATTCTGCCATCATCTTGCACTTTTTAGTCACTTGTGGTATTTGGTTTTATTGCGCATCATCTCTGCGGTCTCACGTTCTCTCC
This sequence comes from Pipa parva, assembly GCA_019650415.1. NCBI lineage: Eukaryota > Metazoa > Chordata > Amphibia > Anura > Pipidae > Pipa > Pipa parva. Next base: position 6,586 of record WMED01023093.1, read on the forward strand.
ACACTCCGCTGTCTTCCTGCTTTTTTGCCTTTTTGCTGGGTGGGGAGGGATCAGGCTTTCGGCGGGGACAGTTACGAAAATATAGTCTCCGGCACTCCCAGGTTACAAACAAAGTATTTATTCCATTTCCATTAAAAGACAAGAATCAGTAATAAAAAGCGGGGACACTCCTATCTGGCTTCTCCTGATTGGTCCAAGGGACCTAAGCCTGGGAAAGGCGCCATATTGTAAGGGGACATCATCTAATACGGAGGTGACAGTTTTTAGTTGGTGGGTAACTTTTAAGGCGCTAGAGGTAATCCTGTTCATGACGCCAGTTGTAGTAAGCTAGAGCTGTGCATCTGGGCCGATAAACCTCAGGCCAATTTGTGTCACTGGTGGCGCCGGATGGCAGATAACTAGATTACGAACAAAAATAAAAATTTGTGTAAAATGAAGTGTGGGGAAGGGTGTAAAATACAGGTGCAGGGTTACTTCTGGGCTGGGAAAACCACTCCAGGTACTCGGCAGTTTCTGTGACTCCATCCCTTAAAGTCCCTCCAGGCAATCGGGCAGTAAAATTCACAGTCAAATGTGTGGTGCAAAACAAACATCATCTTGTTTTTTTATTAATAACTTGCGGTACATCCAAAAGATACGGTAATATTCCTTTACAAGACATGCAATATCTCCTCCTGAATAGCGTAGTATTGCTTTTGTGAAAATAGTCTTTAGGTTCCCTTTTACATGTTTAAATCATTATCCTCTGCTCTTGCTCCCATTAGAGGAAAAAGGACCTTTACTTCTTCACCAAATATTTATTGTATCTCCCTTGTATCACATTCCTCTTTTTTTTTTTGGAGGGAAAATTATTTTACATTTGCATACTCCTTTTTCTATTACCAGACATTTTAGAATAATAGGGGATGTATAGTCCCTGTTTGGCCAAAAGTTGGTGCTATTTGCTAAGGAGAAAGATTTCACTTAATTATCCAGAGGCGCTTGGTAGGGAAAATTATAGCAAAGGGGAACTAAAATTCTAACCAATTAGAGAAGATTAGTAGTGCCCTGGCGGGACACTATACCAGTCCAATAAAAACTTTAAAGGGACACTCTGGCCAAAATTGAAAAAAAAAAATGCAGATCTTGGTATATAGTATACTATATACTAATTAGTAACTTTTATTAAATGCATTTTATTTTCAATTTTGGCCCTAAAATAAATTTTCTTACCTGTATAGAAGTGCTATCCAGCACTTCCTTGTTTGGGAGTCAATCCTCTTTCTGTGTCACCGACTGTACCGTGTCCTGTTGAAGCAGTTCAGTTCAGCCGCGTTCTCCTCTTCTGCCGCTCTCCCTGTGAAGCCCCGCGCTGGCATTTCCTAATAGTCACATAGGAGAGCGTGACGTCATCAACGCTTTCTCCCTTGATGACGTGCAAGGTGCTTCAGTAAAAAAAAAAAAAACTGCTGTAAAATGACAGTGACTGTGATTGATGGGCAATAATTAGTTCTGAGTTACTAGACTGCTCCTGTTAATGAATTCTCCTAATATGATTTCCATAACGAATTGTTCATATTACAAATTGGTGGAAGCACATCGTTTGGGTTTAGTTAGTATCTACCCTTACAACCTTTTACTGCAGCGTGGAGGGCAGCTTTTTCTCCCGTCAAAGAAAGATGTTTGTTAAAATACTTTCTGCTTCATCATGAACATTTGCAGAAAGATAAATAGAGTATATGTCTAATTTAAATGAGCATTAAAGCTGCCAGTGAATGTTTGTAGTTTCCCTTTCAAGCAGATGTTCGCTTAATCTAAAAATGTGAAACTAATGGACCTCCACCAGCTGCCAAGTGCTGCTTGTAACCTCTTCCAATAGTGCTTTAGAGTGGTAGATCACAAAAGCAAGATGGCTGCAATTTGCCATCTTTAATATTAATCCAGTATATATTTATCTAGTAAGTTGTGTGTGAGTCTCAGCCATCTGTGCTTCCGCTATGGTCACTGAGGTAGTATTATTATGAGACAGTTGGCATGTAATTGTGTCTGTGCTAATTATTGGCAAGCTGGCCACAGAGTTATATTTACTGAAATGCAATTCACGAAATACAAAGTTTATATTAAAATCTATGTCTCCATCAAGCCATATAACGTTGAAGTCATTGGCCTTACACAACTGCTTCACCCATCTTCTCTTTTTATGAGTGAGCGCCAGTTACCTGTTCTATGCATATTTCAGAGGCAGCATCCTATTAAAAGATGACCTTGTAAAAGAAAACTCCATGGATCAAATGAGCGTACTTATGAGTAATCAAACATGTCTTACATTGTTATATGTGAGTGCAACAGATACATGTGGAAGGAAGCGCCTATAGTCTTTTACTTTACAGCATTTCCTTTAATAGTGTAAAACATGTTTTAATAAGCTTTGCTCTTTACCAAATGTTATAGCACTATTCAAAGAAGTTCAAGATGGTCATTTCAAGTTAAAGGACTGCATCTCGGGGAGCATGTGAGCAAAGTATACAATGTGCAACAAAAAATGTACTTGATTTCAAGCTCTGCTAAAGTTACTTAATGCAGAGCTGACAACACAAGGTCTTGCTTTGTATCATTCTTTTAGCGTTGCACATATGTGCCTCCTTATGACATAGTCCATATTTCATTTTGATATACAGTGGGGGTCCCAGTCTCTGAAATATGTGTTTTTTGTTTTTCCTTTTTCAGAAGTTGTGTAGAAAGAAACTGTTAATAACTTTTGGGGAAAAAGAAACAAAAGAGACTATTCTAGGACTATTTCTAGGTCACTATTATGATTTGGGCATGTTATATACCAGTACCTATATAGCATTGTTAACGTGGGAAGAAGGCAAAGAAAGAATTTCTTAAGATCCAGTCATGACTACACTGAATGCTTATAAGACTGTTATTGGCTAAAGTCCGAATTGTTGCCTAAAGGTGCGAGTTTGGCAGCTAAAGACAGTCGCAATATACTGCTACTATCGTAGTCGCAACTTTATTATGGGACTATTGTTGCGGTTGCGACTTTAAAATTGTCACGGATTTACTATGGGAATCTGGTGTTTGAGAATTCGACAGTCAAATTATTTCTTTAGCCAATAGCAGTTGCTGGAACACTTCCAGCTATTTAAGTACAAATGAAATGTACATGAAATATAGCTACAAAAAGATGAGGAACACTGTGCTTTTCCCATCAGTAAAACAGTAGTAGTTACAGTAATAGTAGCATTAGTGTGACCCGTAGCCTAAGGGGGTGCTGTTAATTTCTGGTTTGAGTAAACTGCTCTCCTCAAAAAGGAAAGGTGTCCTTCCATTCTGCAGAGATATGCCGATAGTTACTATGGCAGGAAAGTGACCCATTACACGAAAGAGACTATAGAAGAGCAAGGGATGCAGACTATCATAGACAGGCAACTGACCTCAACTTCACTAAACATTGAGAACAAGAAAATCGACCATTCTATAACATTACAAGATATTCTGACACATTCTCAGATTATGCTGGGATTGTTCTATACCAGTGACGCCCAACCTTTTTCAGCCTGGTGTGGCCATATAAATTTGCAACAGGAGTGTCACGGGCCACTTTTAAGTCGTGACTGCGACAAATTTTAAAGTTACAACTGTGACAATTTTCCATAGTAAAGTGGCGACTGCAACAATAAAAGATGTGACTGTAACAGTCTACTGCGACTGTCTTTAGCTGGCGAAATCACACTTATATGCAACAATTAAAGGCAAAAAAAAAAAAAAAAAAAAATATATATATATATATATATATATATATATATATATATATATATATATATATATACAAAAACAGGACTTCACTCTGTTTAGGTGGGAGTATCAATAAATCAATTTATTGAATTGCAAGAGCTTCTCCCCATTAAGCAGAGTGCAATCCTACTATCCTATTGTCCATATATTGGTCCTAAAACTGTGGTGCTATACACAGCACCTAGGGATTATAAAATGCTCTTGCTGGGAATGTTTATCCAGTTAAAGGGTGAGAGTGCTGCAAGGAATTGATATAATTATCTGTACATCTAACTGAAAACTTCTGGCTTTGTATAATTGTGCAATGCTGGAGTATATGGTATAACCTCTTTACACTTTTATTGTGTAGATGAAAATAAATTCAATACTTGGATACAGGGCCCACGTACAAATCCTTTTGTGAAATAAGCAGGCTAAGAGATTAAACAGCTTTAATATGAATTGCTGTTCTATTTCGTTTCACTACCATTCAATGTTTAACAACGTAATACATGCCCTGCCAATCTTGATTATATTCTAGAAGACTATGCAGCACAGCACCCTGTTATTTCCTGCAACCCCTGCTAGACCATATAATGAGGATGGGCTTTCTACAACCTTTTGTAAAATAACTATACTTTTTGCTGACTGGCAAAATTCAGACTGGCTCTGGGCCTGGAACTAATGTCTTAACACAATTAAATCTCTAAATCTGAGATGCCAGCATATTCTATTGTGATCTGCATTTTGGCTATGGATGCTGGTAGTTTATGTCCATTCAATAATATAAAAATAAACCTGTTTACAGGGTAGTTTTGTGCCTCGTCACCAAGTTTGCAACTTGGATGCACCCCTTGACCCTATATACCCCATCATTTTGCCCCACTGCTCATACCTCCACACACCACTACTTGCTCCAGTACTGTGTGTCCCCATATAGGGAGCCCAGGTGTGGGGTGGATGTTCAGTTGGTTACAATGGGTATGTGACCCAGGACATGGGTAAGAGCATGGGCAGGTGGTGCTCCCTTGTGTTACCACTTGTCGATCACTGTTTTACTTGGCGCTGATTATTTAAGGACAATTTTGTAATCAATTAAAGCTTACTGAACGGTGTGAGAGTTTTCACCAATCACTAGAACCCAGCAAATTGCATTTAACAAATGATGGTTCAAGTGATT
>WMED01023094.1:0-11523 GCA_019650415.1 Pipa parva
GGACATCAGCGAGCGCAGATCAGTCAGTGCGAAGTGAGGTGAAGACTCCGCACCTCACTTAGGACTATCCTGAATTCCCCCCTAAATCTTTGCAGAAAAGCTGCAATATAAATTAAACTTTTCTAGAGGAAGTAAGGTAATTGCACCAAAGCTCCTTTAGACTGGGCTTCAAACTCTGGAACACTGAACATGGTAAATTAGATTAATGATTATCTTGCCATTCTTATACTAATCTTGCCAAAATGTTTGATTAATAAATCCAGCCTGTATTCTCTTTACATAAGCATTGCTTGATGTTTTACTCTAGTGTTGTAATCAATGTACAAATATTAAATTAAACTTATGCGATGATTTGTGAGCCAGGTATACTGAATGCTGATGAATCCTTTATGTAAATTTACCTTACTCATTTATTTATATATAACGAAGTTTGTTCTACCCTGCAACCTCTACCCAATTACTAAAATCTAGTAACCCATAGAAACCAGAAAATAACTTTCATTATTTGCTGTAGCCACCAGTGAACTGAATACATAGTAGGAGTCAATACAATATGGGGGGAAGCAAAGAGTTTTTCAAATATGATATATTCTGTAGACATATGGTAAGCTCATTTTCCATTTATGGACAAGCATAGAAAAAATGCATATTACAACAGGATTAAGCAAAAGGGGAAAGTTGATGGAATTGGGCATTTTCTATTTTTTTTAAAAATAGAAATGGGAAAATTGGGAAAACTTTAGGTATAATTTTAATTTTAAAAGTAAATCTAGCTAGGAAATGGGTTCACACAGTGCTTCCAATAGAACACGTGGGGTGCATCTAACAGGTTTAGTCTATATCTATAAATAAACGATACAAATGTGGATGCTTAGGACACCTCAGAGGAGAATTTTAAATCAGGCAATCATTTACATTGGTCTAGTAACCAATTATAACTAAACAGCTCAAAGTTACTGATAAGTTACTGATATAGGGAATAGACAATGTGGAAGTTTACTTCTGCTGGATAATAAGGTTTACTAAACTCTGTAAACGATTGTTCCTTCTTGACTTTTTAGGAGAATGGTTTCTGGAACAAAAATAGAAAAAGCAAATTGGTTTGAATGATTTTTTTTTCCAGGATCCTGCTATTGCAAACACTCCACTTAATGATGGTCCTTATTTATCATATGAAAGAGGACAAAAACTTGGTGTATGGGTTAATGAGTCAGATGGAGTAACACCATTAGTTGGAGAGGTAAGTTACCAAAATCTGCTAAACAGAACATGAGTTATGCTTCCTGCCATAGCTTAAAAGGGAAAAGAGAGTTTTGTAAAGGATCATTTCAAAGGCAAATTTCCAGACGAATCAGGTATGCCTTATGTGGAAAAAATGTATATATAAGATGGATAAGATGTATTTTCAACACCTTTGCATTATACCCACAGGTATGGCCTGGAATTACAGTATTCCCTGACTACACTAATGATGTCTGCACAAAATGGTGGATAGATGAATGTGTTGAATTCTACAAAAAAGTTCCCTATGATGGCATATGGATTGTAAGTAAAATTGCTTATTGAAGATAACAAACCAGTTGGATGACATATATATATTTTTTTTTTTACTATTTTAAGTAGTCAATGTCTCCAGCTTAGCAAAAACATTGTGTAAACAATTTTAATTATCCTGATGTTGTAAAATATGTATCTGGAAAAAATGATGATATATGATCTCTTTCATATTCCATTAGTTTAGCACATGTTTATTTCATTACTGTGGGATCCATGTAGTAGTTTATTAAGCTGATTTCTTAGCACAACAAATTAACCCCTTTATTAAGTTGATGTAACTAATCTATGTTTATTATTGGTTTCTGATAGATAGTTGAATGTGTTTGATAGATAGATGGGATAAGACAAGATGGGATAAGACAAGACAAGACATAATAAATATAGCAGTGATTAAGTAGAGCCTAATAGGGTAGAGGAAAAATATATCTTTGAAGAATCATTAAAGTATAATAAGAATACATACAGTAGGTGTGATACAACTAAAATGTGAATATTTAGCTGTATAGCCTATACCCTGCATCCATGTGTAAACTCATCATTTCACTTTCATCCACTACTTTGCACATTAGTCTGAATTCATACCAAGCACAGACTTTCCTCTCGCTTGGCTAGCACAACATTATACAGTTATCGCTTTTATCAGAAATATGTGTGTTTTTCAGTAAGGTCTAAGAGATTCATATTTCATTAGCATCCATTTTCCACTATACAGCACTTAATAAAAGAAGTATGATCTGCTATATCCAATTTTCATGCTAAGGTAAAGGATATATTGGTTGTAATTTATAACATTAAATTCTATACAATAGAGAAGACTTTTTGTTGCAGGAATTACTGTTTGTAAACTAGTTGGAATAGTTGGAATGATGAACTTATTTGATTTTAATTTTTCAGGATATGAATGAAGTGTCAAACTTTGTGAAAGGATCAGTCAAAGGTTGTGCTGATAACAAACTAAACCATCCACCGTATACTCCAAGTAAGAAAACTTACAAAACCAGATTTTATAGAAAATGGTGATGAGTTGCATGGTATTCACTATTTAGATTTTGGAAAAGAACATCTTAAGGGGAATATTTATTAAGGTCTGTTTTTTGCGAATCCCCACTTGTAGAATGTGCCTATTTACTAAGAATTTTAAAAATTAAATCAAACTGTGTCAGATAGAAAACATTGCATTAATCAATATGAAGGTGTGAAGGAATTTTAGGAAACAAGAGGTTTTGAATAAATTGTGGCCATCTCAAAATATGAATGACACACCTGAATTAGATATCTCATAATACTTGTAAAAGTTACATTTTGAATGTTTTAGTTGGAGACAGTTACATATTCTGACTGTCTATCAGTCTATCTATATATTTGTTTATGTATCAAACCATCTACTGTATCTATTTATCTAATAAATAACTAATATATATATCTGTATCTATCTATTTGTCTTCTTATCTATCAAACAATCTATCTCTTTCTGTTTGTCTAATAAATATTATGATGAGTTACACAAAACAATGATTTATTACTTTGTCTATGCAATTTTATAGAATAAAGCATTCCCTAGGAATTCAAGCTAACTTTATTCTCTTTCATTAGCATTCTGTTATTCATTTTCTCTGTGTAACAAACCAGATTACCACCAGGCACTAATTACCTATACACAGCGTTTCCAAAAATGTTTTAAGAACAGTTGTAAAGGTTAATGGCAGAGTTTGTCTGCTACTTGACTTATTGATTACTATGAACTAGAGTGTTCATTAAAGCTTAAGTGAGAAGAGCATCAAGATATGCCAAGGTGTTAACACATTTGTAAGTGAGTGCTTTTAGCAAAGGATCTTTAAGAAAAAGCATTAAGAGCTGAAAACTTAAGTTTAAGTACTTTTTATTTAAAATTACAACTTTGTGTTTCTAAAGGAGTTTTGGATCGTGTTTTATACTCTAAGACATTGTGCATGGATGCAAAGCAGTCATGGGGATCTCACTATGATGTTCACAGCTTGTATGGATATGCAATGACTCTCTCTACAGAAGAGTAAGACCAATGCTTTTCATATTTGTGGAATAGGAATAAATGACTCCTATTTTGTAGATAGAATTATATTTAACGTTTAGAATATTTAATGCGGTGATGCCAAACCTATGGCCCATGGGTCATTTCCAGCCCACAGCCCGAATTCTGAATTGTTGCCTATAACTGTGAATTCACCAGCTAAAGACGGTCACAATAGACTGTTACTGTTGCAGTCGCATCTTTATAATGAGAATATTGTCGCAGTCATGACTTTACTATGGAAAATTGTTGCAGCTGTAACTTTAAAATTTGTCATGGTTACGACTTTACAAGTTGCAACTTTGAAAAGGCCCATGACATGCATGTCACAAATTTATAAGGCTCCTGGGCCAAAAAAGGTTGGGCATCACTGATTTAATGCATGCAGTGTTGACCAAATTATCTGACCAAGAACTGGAACAAAGAATGCAAGCTACACTAACTTTCATAAAGATCTAATGCTTCGGTGTTTAACACTTTCTTGACAAAAAGCTTTTGATTTAATGTTGTATTGAGCTATGCATTACATCTGTATAACTGATATCAGCATTTTCTTTATCTTTACTACACCAGTCAGAGGTGGAGATTTTATGGGGTTAGAGAACATTTAGCCCAGTAGCTAACATTCCTTTAAAAGGAACCATATGATATAGTTGTATTTTGTGGAAGTTTCTGTAGGCATAGTGAATGTGTTGTATATGCAGAAACTAAAGGAATATTTTAGGACAAACTTAAAATTTTTGATTAATTCTGTTTGACTTCCATTTTAATAAATATAAACATCATTCATAAACCTTTATTTGCTCCATAATAATATTACAAAAATATGTTTAATGGTCTCCCTTTCATTTTAATCAAGCACTGTACATTTTCTTTATTAAGGCTAAAAAAGGATCTATTCCTGATTTTATCATCAATATACTGTGTCTGTTTTTTTGAGTGTGGAAACCATTTTTCCTTAAGTAATGATTTATTTTGTACTACTTGGATGAAGTGTGTGTAGTAGTAAAGTCAAGTGTATACACATAATGTAAATGTTAAAAACACACAGCGTATACTCTGTTTTTTAACTGCTAAACCATGAAAGAGAACAATATATGGCACAAAGGACATTCATTGAAAATTGCTCTCCAAGTGAAGTCACTTGTTGAATGTTTTTCTTTGTCTGGCAGGGTTCCATTATCTATAGTTGCATATATCAAGTTAATATCCTTTTCCACTAACATGAACATCCTTTGCATGAAACTGTTCTCTAATTCAGCAGTCTAGTGTTGGACATAGTTTGCACTGGGCAGTGTTGAAATGCCCAAATGCCCTTAGCTGTGTGGTTTTACAGTTTGCATATATATTTATATATATATATATATAAATTCTGGTATCAGTACTGTTAATGGAATTACTGTACAGAAATTTAATGTCACTATAATTCTTGCTGTACTGATACTTTTTTAGATACAGCGAATGAAAAGCATCATTGTAGCATAAACACAATTAGGAAACTGTTATAAAACCTACATATTTCAATGGGTTTTCATTTTCAGAGCCATCAAAGCTGTTTTTCCTGGAAAAAGAAGCATCATTTTTTCTCGGTCAACTTTTGCTGGAGCAGGCAAATATTCAGGACATTGGCTTGGAGATAATGCTGCCAATTGGAATGATATTAAATGGGCTATACCAGGAATGCTTGAGTTCAGTCTTTTTGGAATACCTTATGTAAGCACATTATATAGATAAGCTGGCAAAGTAAATGATCATCTGTGGGAATTAGTGCTAAACTGTGTTTATATCTGCAGAAAAACATGATCTATTTTTATTGCCAATTGGAATTTTCTTTACAAATAAACATAGTGAAAAAAAAATATATATAAAAGTTCTCTGGTTAGGAAAGGGGCATATTAAAAACAATTAAAATTAAAAGCCAAAGCTAAATTATATTCTCATTGATGGAATGTCAGGAAGACAGCATGATGGTGTAACATGGAAAGAAATAGAACCTAAATCTTAAGATAAAAAATAGATATTGATATTAAGATATGTAAAAGCAAAGACTTGTGTGACAAGGATAGTTTCCATCCTTTAGGAACCTAAATGGATAATCAAAACAGAGATAAACATTTTAGTTCAAAAACCATAGGGCTTTTCCAAACAGACAGATGCCTAGCCAATCTACCATCTTAGATGCAGCATAATTTAATTTTAGCCATTTAGACAAAATCAGTTTGTGATAGTTGCACAAACGGTGGATTCAGAGTATTTGGCTCAAGTATTATTATCATTGATTATTGTGGTTAAATTAGGTAGCTTATAAGGCAATGCAATTTTTTTCTTTATACAAGATTTACAGGCTCAGTCTCCAAAAAAGTCCATATGTTTACCATGAGATATGTTAAGCCCTAGACCAGTGGTTCTAGACTTTATTGGATGCAGGTTGTACACCAGGGATGGCGAACCTATGTGACGCATGCTAAAGAGGGCACGCTTGAGCCCTCTCTGTTGGCACGTGAGCCGTCGACCAAGCCTGCTTTCAGTACAGGCTGTGGACCCGATCTGGCAGTTTTCAGGCCGGATTCGTGGCCTGCACTGAAGGAGAGCTTGCTCGCACGGGAGATCTCCTTCCCCAACACGTGCACGCTCCCCCCCCTGACGCAGGCATGATGATGTCACTCACCAAAGCCGGCACTTCGGGGGACGCGCTGGTGAGTGACGTCACCTTTTTGGCACTTCATGCCAAAAAGATTCACCAACCCTGTTGTGCACTGTTGTATTGTAACCTATTTGTTGGTTCTGGAAGATTAAAGTGTAAAAGAAAAACAAAAAGCAAAGACTCTCCAAGTAAATGTGCACATTTACTTGGAGAGTCTTTGCTTTTCTTTTTTGTTGTACACCAATGATTAACTCTCCTATGTTGCACCACCTATATTATATAGGCATAATTTAATATTTTGGTATATTTGTCTCCATTTACCGTTGTGTGCTCACTGCAACCAATTTAAATTAAAGTGTAAAAGACCAGACAATAACAGTATAAGGAAGTAGGGATATATCTATATTTTGTTGGAGTATGGTGCTATGAAGGATATGTTTTATTACACATTGTTTGCATTACAATGTTGGAATGTGCTGGACTTTTTTTTTTTACCTAAAACTTTACTTTTGCATCCTCATGAGTCATGGTCCCATTGCAAAAAGTAAAAATAAATGTTGTGAATTTCATTATCATCCAAGTGACCTAAGTGTAAATGAAGAAAATTAAAAAAAAAAACATAGTCATGCTTTGAAACAAGCTGTGTTATCTCTTTAAATATATCTATGCTGTAGCAAAACTCCTTATGTTCTTATCACTGGTTTTGCTGTTATTTCCACATTTCTTATCACTTCCTAATCACATGTTGCTGAATTGGCTTCTGATTAAAAGTTCAGAGGGCAAAAGACAATTATTTTCTCAGATACTGAAATGTTTTCATACTGGATGCTGTTTAGTGATAAGAGGTTTTTCTATTATCCTTACAAGAAAAAAAATATATGGGTATGTTTAATGTATTACAAAGATCAGAAGTGCTGAAAATTTGTTTTGCATAAGAGTGTTTGGAAATCTATAAAGTAAGAGATTTTTAGAAATTGCATGCAATTTTCATGTGACCTTAGACTTACTTTATGTAGGCAGGTAGATATAACTGGATTGACCAGGGCCAGATTGGCCCACCAGGACACAGGTAAATCTCCAGTAGGCCCAGGTTGCAGTGGACTCTCCTGCAATTTCAAATTGCATCATCTTGTCATGTTTCAAGAGTAAATCAGGTAGTAGTCTAGAGACAGAAAGTAGGACACAAGTATATCATAGGGACTGAAAAAAATAAATGAAGAGATTACCGGTAGAAGAAAATATTTTGATTAGCACACCCCTGATCTTTTGTTTCCTGTTGGGTCCTTGGTCTCTAGTTTTCTGGTGGGCCCCTGATCTTTTGTTTCCTGATGGGTCTCTGGTCTCTAGTTTCCTGCCTGGTTGGCCCCTGATCTTCTGTTTCCTGGTGGCTCCTTGGTCTTTATCGTGGTGGGTCCCTGGTGTTTAGTTTCCTGATGGGCCCCTGATCTGATTTCCAGGTGCATTTCAGAAAGAACCTTATGCATGAATCTTTGCAACAACCAAAGGAATACATGGCCTGACCAAAGCAAACAATTGCAGTGTGCATTATTATTGTTGTAAAAAGTGCACCTATTAATAAAGGCAATATTAATGGTGTTTACATGCATATTTATGTATTTTGCATAATAATAGATAATAACTTTTTATTGGTGTTTCCTTAGATTGGTGCAGATATCTGTGGATTTTTTGATGACTCCTCAGAAGAACTGTGCAGGAGGTGGATGCAAGTTGGAGCTTTTTATCCATTTTCCAGAAATCATAATGCTGAGAATTATAAGGTATGTCCTACATTATCTGCAATATACATTTTTAAAGGGACATGCAAGCTTTCCTTTGCCTTACTTATCTAGATGAAATTACTATTCTCATACAATAATTATATTAAATGCAAAATCAGCAATATACTTTGGCAAATTTCATGTATACACATGTTCCTCTTGAGCAGCGGTTCTCAACCCCAGGCTGTGACGTCACAGACTGACGTTTCGCCCGAATGTCATAACGTACGCGCATCACGTGATAATGTTCAGGCAAACGTCATCACATACGCGTGTCACGTGGTGATGTTCAGCCGAATTCTCATCACGTACGCATGTCACGTGGTGACGTTTTGGGCCGACTTCACCCCGCAGGAACCCTTATAAGAAGGGTCCTGTGGGCGCTTCTGGGTGCTCGACCCTCGTGAGATGGTCGTGCGACCCCAACCGTAGGTTGAGAACTGCTGCTCTAGAGATATACCTTTTCAAATAATTTTTAAAAATGTATGGGTCATTTTATATATATATATATATATGTATATATATATATATATATATATATATATATATATATATATATATATATATATATATATATATATATATATATCCCAGTTGAATTTAGTATGCTCTTGGAAAACAAATTAATTTTCTCAATCAGACTCCTTGTGCAACCTTGTCAAGGGGCAATTAAGTGTGTATGCTATAACAGGGACATAGCCCAATCATTTTCATTTGATTGACTGTAATAACAAAAAGTTTTCAGTTCCATAATAAAACTGGCTTTTACTATATACCTGTAATATATGTTTTGCCCTTTAAGTATTTAATTAAATGTAATTAAATTTGTGCTTTTATTCTAACTACAGATCCCATGTCTATTAATGAGATGATTGTTTATTGTACACATGTACATGTAAAAGCAATGAAATATTTTTATTGCAGCACCAGGATCCAGCTTCTTATGGAGCCGATTCCCTCTTAGTGAAAACATCAAAGCACTACTTAAACATCCGTTATACTCTGTTGCCCTACCTTTACACTCTTTTCTACAAGGCTCACACCAAGGGAGAAACTGTAGTGAGGCCACTACTTCATGAGTAAGTGAATCTATGAACATGACTTGAAAAGGACTGTTGATGTAGTTCCAGTCTTAATGGCACAACATTATTTTTAATGATAAGACCTAATTACAATGTGCTTAGTCATCTTTCATTAGTTAGTGATTGCAAAGGATTAATAGAAGCATAAGATTTAGTTTACTAAAGGTCAAAGTATACGTTTTGGCAGAAATGATTTAGATAAAGTTAGTTAAGTCAATATGAGTTAGGTAACTTTAATATAATAAAAAAAATCAAATTAATAATCATTTGCTTGGAAATGGAAACCAAAAATTTTGAATTTCAATACACATCCACAATAAAATTATTAATGAAAATAGTCATGTTATGGTTAATGCACCTAATTAATAATATAGCATTAAGCTAAGAATACTTTGTTAGGGGGTGCTCTGATTTTTGATTTTATCTTATTTTTATTGTACCAGCCTTATTTTAAACATACTGGATTAAAGTTTTTTGCTTTTAACTCTTGGAGTGCCGATTTTTCTCATCTATTCATTGTTGGCTATCCGAGCACCCAATTGATGCATTGCTACCTTGTTACACTGGGGATTGAGCGAATCCATTCTTCCTCCATTTTTCCACTATATGAAGAGATTGTTTCAGTTATTTTAACCCATACTAAAACCAGCGAAATATGGGTAGGGTAGACCCAGGAATAATTATGCATTTAAGCCTCTGGTGTTTTGAAAGCTTTTCTTTCACTGGTTGGGCTGTTTAATTGGGTCTTTAGTGAGGCAATTGAAGCAGATCTAATTTTTGCTTATCTAACATCTAAGATAATGTATTTTTTCAGCAGAAACAGTAAATGCTCTCAGTTTTAAATGCACATGTAACAAATTAAATTTGACATGTTCATAGGTTACAAACACATAAATGACATGTGATTTAATATGTGGAAACAGAAAATCATTAATTAAGCAAGAGCTATTCATATTTTATTATTAAATGATGTCTTGGATGTTTTAATAAATGACGTCCATTTTCACTACAATATTATCTTATATTATCAGAGCTGCTAATAAGATTTGACATTAATAGCATGCATAGCCAAATAAAGAGGCTGTTATCTAAGAAAAATAGATCTAAGGCTGTTATCTAAGAAAAATACAACAAGGTATCCAATAAGTTATTTGTTTTCATCTAGCTGCAGGATATCAGTAAAAGCTAACTGTTGACTGGCTGCTATACTGTATGATACTATGCTCATGTTTTTCTAGCTGCAGGATACCAGTATAAGCTAACTGCTGATTGTCTGCTATACTTTAGGACAGTGGTCGTCAAAGTGCAGCTCGGAAGCCACTTGTGGCTCTTTAGCCACCTTGTTGTGGCTCGGAGCACACTGCTGAAGCCAGGCCCACGATCGCCGATGGCTCTTCTGATTGGCCATTGGTGGTCATGTGGTCAGAAGAGGGCACACCTCCCTTCTCCAGCGGCTCACAAGATAGTTGTCGCCGCTGGAGGAAGGAGTGAAATACCTCCCTCCTCAAACAACTTTGCCGACCTCTGTTGTAGGATACTATACTCATGTTTTTTCTAGCTGTGGGATACCTGTAAAAGCTAACTGTTGATTGGCTGCTATACTATAGGATGCTATGCTCATGTTTTTTCTAGCTGTAAGATACCATTAAAAGCAAACTGTTGGTTGGCTGCTATACTGTAGGATGCTATGCTCATGTTTTTTCTAGCTGTAGGATATCAGTAAAAGCTAACTGCTGATTGGCTTCTATACTGTAGAATGCTACGCTCATGTTTTTTCTATCTGCAGGATACCATTAAAAGCTAACTGCTGATTGGCTGCTATACTGTAGGATGCTACACTCATGTTTTTTCTAGCTGTATGATACCAGTAAAGGCTAACTGCTGATTGGCTGCTATATTGTAGGATGCTATGCTCATGTTTTTTCTATCTGCAGGATACCAGTGAAAGCTAACTTGAAAATATATTTCCATTTTTATTGATAGATTCTATTCTGATCCTGAAACAT
The DNA here is from genome assembly GCA_019650415.1 of Pipa parva. Lineage (NCBI taxonomy): Eukaryota > Metazoa > Chordata > Amphibia > Anura > Pipidae > Pipa > Pipa parva. Next base: position 11,115 of record WMED01023094.1, read on the forward strand.
GGGGAATTGACAATCAGTTTATGTGGGGTCCTGGACTTCTCATTACTCCTATACTTAATCCAGTAAGTTAACATTGTATTTTATGTATTTACTGTAAGAAATATATGCAATTGGAAAAATCTACCTGTTTTGTACAGCAGTGTAAATCTTCCACTTGTTTACCATCCTAACAAAAACAAAACTAAAATGGTTAATGTGCACTTTTCCAGGAGACAAATATAACTACTTCTGCACACATTTAAAAAAATTTTTAAAAAGGGTTTGATTAAAATTACAATGTCTCATGCAAAAGTGGTGTTAACATTCGTCCAGACCAGGAAATAATGAACAGACTCATTTATAAGCACTGTACTATGGAGGACCAAAAATGACATAAGTATAAATAAATCAATAAATAAATAAATGAATG
>WMED01023095.1:0-11523 GCA_019650415.1 Pipa parva
ATCGACTTACTCTTGATATTTGGCTCGGTTGGCTAATAAGTTTGCCCACCACTGGACTAGACTATAAGGTGATAATGTTCTTTGTGTATATAACATTAATTCTTTTTAAAACTTCATCTGTTCCTCAGTGAAAGTGTAGCGGCAGATAGTTTTACTGTGTATTACAATAATACAAGCAGCTTAGAAGTGATCAATGAAAAGTAAATTCGAAAGCTTATAATTCAAATCTACTCAGCTTAAACAAATGGCTTGACTTCTGTTCTACTTGTCTCTTCTGAGTGTGAGAGTATAACAAGTAATGGTCCTGCCAAAAACAAGATGGTGTACTGTAAGATAGATGATAGAGAAAATGTGATTATTGTTAAACTACATTGAGGGGGTTATTCACTAAGGTGCGAATTCGACTGTCGAATTCGCAAACAGCGGATCCCCATAGTAAATCTGCTAATGATTGTGACAATTTTCCCATAATAAAGTCTCAACTGTGACAATATTCTCATTATAAAGATGTGACTGCGACAGTAGCAACCTATTGTGACTGTCTTTATCTGGTGAATTCGCAACATAACCCCCACAGTGTTTGTAACTTACCTCAGTTCAAATAAATATGCAGATCAATTTACTGTGGAGTCTAGAGAAAAGCAGAAAAATGGCACTTTCATGTTTTGCTCCTCCCCAAGCTTAAAATTTAGACTCGCCACTGCATAAAAATATTCATCCAATGCAACTCATTATTTAGGTGTTTCCTAGGGATATTATCATCCAACATGTTTTTTTTATTAAATAATACTCAATAAAGCAGGGCCGATTTTACCGATGGGCGATATGGTCAACAGCCCAAGGCACAATCTATTTGAGGGGCGCTGTCGCCCACATCGCCCATCGCTAAACTTGACCTCCCCCTGCGCCCCCCCCTGCCCCGCGATACCCCCCTGCTCTGTGCCACTCACTCACCTTCAGCAGTGTTCCAGCGATGCACCTCCTCTAATGAGGTAAGTTGAATGCGACAACACTCCTTGGCTGCTTCGGATTTTGTCAGCTGTATTCGGCAGCTGCCGGCAAGTCCTGAACATCTAAGGATCGCCGTCGTATTCAACTTACCTCATCAGAGGAGGTGCGTCACTGAAACGCTGTTGGAGGTAAGTGGGGGGTGCGGGGCAAGGGGGGGTGGCGTGGGGCAAGGGGGGATGGCATGGGGTGGGGGGGGGGGTATCACAGGGCGGAGGGGGGAGGCCCAGGCCACCAATAGGGCCAGGACCGCCCCTGAAATCAAAAGTAAATTCATAAAAATCTCCTTTGATCTATTTAATGTTAAGATACACAGGTTTTATAAAATTTCTCATTAAATATACCATTTTCTGCCTTTTTTCGGAGTTATCACAAATTTGCTGTTGTTAAACTCACCAGGGAGCAAATATTGGCTTGTTTATCACCTGCTGCAAATTATGGCTATGACTTTTTGCTGTAAACATAGCCTGTGTCTCTGTCATGCCCATACTAGCATTATGAAATTTTGCACATTTAGGGCAATGGCACACTCTAGGTCTAGGAGGAGTCCAGTCCTTTCCATGGTAAGTATTAGGGCCACAAATTAGTGAATGACATAATGCTAGTATTGCTGACCTAAAGAAAGACAAGTCTTGCAAATGCCTGGAGAAAGTAAATAGTTCTCTGGGCACTGTCTTTTCAATGGAGCCCCTTTATACCAATAACTCCAGCTATCTCCACCCAAATATGCCCCCAAGTCAATCAAATGTACTGACTGTCCTAAAACCATCCCTAGTGTAACACAAATCGTGTCATTAATGGAGCATTATGGCGATGATATAACTGCGCATATACATATAAAACTCCTTTATACTAAGCCAATTGCTAACACAGATAGTTAAAAAAAAAGTTTAGGGAATAGGGAAGAAATAAAACTTGCCAGTTTGTTTTCCTTAATTAATTTTCCTGAGAGCTGACATTTTTCCCCTTCCCTCTCCCCCTCCTCTTTGTGTTGTGAAAGTCGGGCAACATGAGAAGAAAAAGCTGTCTGACTGCTATTGGTTAAGCAGTGTGGTGACCTTTTTGACCGCATAAATTAAGCTTGTTAGGAGATTACAGAGGCTCATGTGTAAAGAAGTAAGTAGGGTACCTTTTCATGGAAAACTGGCCAGTACACGTCACACACACATTTCCTGCTGCAAGAGTTTATCAATGCTGCAAACTCTATCATTCTGTGTCACATGAAACAACTACTGGGGAGAAACGCTTCTCACTAAGGTATAGTACTGCATATGTAAAGATGTATTTTGACTATAATTCGCCTTTAAACTGTGTTCCCAATAAGCCGAAGCTGGGGTAGGGATTTTATCTCTGAACCAGAGGGACTCTCAAAGTTCCCAGGTATGAGAAGAAGCAGGCAAATTATCCACCGTATTAGCAGCAAGAGTACTGTAAATGTAAATACTTTTTTACAATAGTATCTACTTTCCTAAAGAGTATACAGTACATTGTTTTTTTCTGTTGCTTCTGTTGTTTTCAGTGTTCCTAAAAGTATGCAAGTTGTTTTTTATTTGATATGTATAATGGGTTTCTAAATTAGCTATAACTCTGTGATCTCTAGTGACTTGTGTGTTAATTTACACAATCACCTATGGCTTGCAAGATTTGTATTACAAAACAATGAAACCTCTTTCTTTAAATATACTAGGATCCACGCAGGATTACAAAGCAGTATTACAGAATGTCATCTTTTCCTTCCAGAGTGAGCTCCTCAGCCTGAGACATCTGCCAAGGTCTACCCTGTGCAAAATCTGGGTAAGAATAATTTCTGCCACCAGCACTCTAATGTGTTTATGAACTCTTGCAATAGGGGCTATGCCATGAACCTCACAAGTGTTCCCTGTTTTTCCCTGAGATAAAGGATATAAGCACACAAATGTGGACAGCAAGCAAAATATAAAATTTGTTACTTACCCAGTACAATACCTAGTACAATACACAGTAGTGCAAGAATTTGCATGGAACTTCCTGCAATTTATAACTTTTAAATAGCTACTGCCGACACCAGAAATAACCATTTATAACTTAAAGTAACCATTGCTCACCTTCCTATTTAAAGTGCATCTGTCACCTCAAAACTAATTCTAATTTAGGTTGTACTAATGAAATAAACATTTTTGTAAATATATATATATATATATATATATATTTTTTAAAAATGTCCCTTTAAACCCAAAGAGTGTTGGGTAGACGGGGATAAATAATGATTGATATTATAGCTCATCCTATCAGATTCTTTAAATCAAGGTCTAACAGGGATCTGTTTGGAGGAGCTATAATGTCAATGTCAATCATTATTTAGCCCTGCACAACCAACACTCATGTTTAAAGGTACATTTTTTAAATACATATATATTTACAAAACATTTATTTCATTATTACAACCTAAATTAATATCTTGGTTTTGAGGTGACAGATACACTTTAAAGACTTTTCAGACTTTCATTCAGTTTTGTTACAATTGGATATGATGGCATTTTAAATCTTTCTTGGGTACATAAATACTTTTACCATTGCTAAGATTCCATTTAGAGATATAAAGAGCACTTTTTATATTTATGTTTTACTACTTTTTAATTTCATAAATATGTCCTTTCCACCTGCGTCCATTGTCTGTGAAGAATGCCAATGTTAACTACAAAGAAAGAGTGAGAGGAGTTGAAGGTGTTAATATCATGGTGAAGGGGAGAGAAGGAACGAGGGGGTTAATCACATTGTTAGCCAGACTACAATACCCAGACACAAAGAAACACAAAAGCACACAAAAAGACTAGCTAAAACACAGCAAATTATTTTCAGCACAGTTGTATTAAATCTGTGATTTTTAAGCATCGATGTAAACAATTTAGCATAGGCAGTGCTTTTTGAATACATTAGAGATTTCATATTTCTTGAATTATTTCAAAAACAAAGCATTTCATTGACAAAAATAGGCTAACTGACTTCTATAGTTTGCCTGTCAAAAAGATAGCACTAGTTACACAGCTCCACCACTTCTTTTAATCTGCCTCTAATCCAGTTAAGATTAAGTAAAAGAAACTGCCAAAATAACTATCTTCTTAAATCAGTTAGTTCTAGTTACTGTCAATATGGGCTATGAACTGATTTCCCACCAAAATGTCATCTTGGAATCTTAACTTTAGAAAATACACTAACCTTGCATTTCGTTTCTGATTATCTACCATAATTACATTAGACTGGCATACGATCTACTTTAAATCTGCATAATATTTTACAGAAAATACATTGTTTTAACTTTTTGAAGTACTATAAGGGCTATAAGGGCAGTGATTCAGCAAATGTGGTTGCAAAATCTACTATGAGCATTATTAGATTCATGCAATAAAATAGTCAGGTTCCGGCACTCCCATCAGTAAAAACAATGAAGTTTTATTTATCCATATTAAAAAGCAGTATGCAGTGGCAAAAGATAAAATCAAAAGTAATGACAGGCACCCCTAACGCGTTTCGTGCTGGGCGCTTAAGCGCAAAATGATTAAGCGCCCAGCGCGAAACGCGTTAGGGGGTGCCTGTCATTACTTCTGATTTTATCTTTTGTCACTGCATATTGCTTTTTAATATGGATAAATAAAACGTCATTGTTTTTACTGATGGGAGTGCCGGAACCTGACTATTTTGCTGCAACACAAGGCTATTCCATGTTGTGCACCCCATACTTTACAGCTATGGATCATTGATTACTGCTTATTTTTTATCTCTACTCATATTGGGATTGAGCGAGAATATCGATATTCAGCGCATTCATCAAGTTAGATTCATGCAACCCTTGTTTGCTGAGGATAAATGCCAATTAAGGCTATAGGTTCACTCTAGAGTATTGTGCGCAATGTACTTTAAAAATAATTCTCTAGCGAAAATACCTGAGAAAAGACACCAGAGGTAATCTGTAGAGAACAATGCTAATGGAAGAAAAGTGTTCACACTAATGTTCCATTGAGAGCCTATTACACTAGAACGCTGCCTTATTGTACTGTAGTGCTAATATTCAATTAGCAGCTACTGAAATTACAATACAAAAAAAGTCCTCTACTGTATCCTATTTTCAGTTGGATTCATTACTATGATTTGAAGAGGATTTTCTTTATCAGCGAGTTTTCATAGGTGTTTCTTCATAGGCCTTTTTTTCCCCTGCCTTTTTTGGATTTTATTACAAAATTAATGTCATTGTGAAAATGCAGCACATTTTTATGCTGTGTTGTGATCGCAACTGTTAAATTCCTATTGTATGTATGTATTCATTGATATAACGTTACTATGTTATACAGTACTGTGGATCTTACAATCTAGTTTCCTTATTCAGTCACACACATATAGACAAACACACAGATGTATGTTTTTGGATTGTGGGAGGAAACCGGAGTACCTGGAGGAAACCCACGCAAGTGCAGGGAGAACATACAAACTCCATGCAGATGAAGTACAGGGCGGAACAGGACCCAGAACCCAGTGCTGCAAGGCAGCAGTGATAATAACCACTGAGACACAGCACTGTCCCTATTGAAACTAATCTAGTCACATAAAATACACTGCATTTCATGCGCTCAAAGAAATAGCACAGGTGGCGTTTTAGGGTAATATGCTCTCAATGGAACACTAGTGTGAACATTTTTCTTCCATTAGCATTGTTCTCTACAGATTTTCTCTGTGTATTTTCATTGGAGAATTTAAAAAAAAATATGCTGTGCACAATACGCTAGTGTGAACCTAGGTAAAGATTTTGGCTTTGGTGGAAGAATGTGTTAATTTTCCTTACAGTTTTGACACAGAAACCATTTTCTAATTTGCCTTTAATTTTAGGAGTAATTTCCAAATTTTCATGATCTAAAAATAAATAACATGGGGAGCACGGCTAAGCTTAAATAAGTTATTTGTAAAACATATGTCCTGGTGCAATTTCCTGTGCTGGTGAGTCTCCACCAATCATGAAGCTGCTAGGGACAGGAAGGAAGCAAAATACACCATAAACAAGAGTAGAGACAGGTATACTGTGAAAGGGAGGCAAAAGTTAGGGGGGTACCAGTTCCATTCCCACAGTGGAGCCCATTTGAGGGGATCCTGGTGTTGATCCTCAAGTTGTTACCTTAGAGATTAAAGATTAAATAACAAGTAATTAAAAGGGTGTGTGAAAAATGAGAGCGGAAATAAGAGAGATGAGCAAGAGTGAAGGAAGGGGTTGAGATATAAGGACAAGGGTAGGATTAAAAAGAAGACAGGAGATGAATGCTGTCAAGATTAAATAAGCATTGAGAGGAATTAAAAAGTCTCAGAAAGAGATTAGAAATATTAGGGGATATGATTCCGAATAATTAGATTTTTTTAAATTAGTCTCACTGAAAATCTATTTAAAATCAGTTAAATTCCTGAGAGTCATAAAGTAAATTTGACCCATTCTAAAACAATATTTTTACTCTATTATTATTCCAAGCCTTACCAGCTTTAAAAAAATGTACAATCTGCTTTTCAATACCACATTCTCGCTATGTTCAGCTTCTGCCCCTTCCTTTAAAGTGTTGTAAAACAGATGAATATGGACAATTCTGCACATTAATCCTTATTTATTCGCATAGCATGGCAGTTATTCAAATATAGAACTTGTAAAAATGTTATCTTTGAAGTTAAATTCATGACTTTTTACTGCTTGTTGTTAAACAGAACTAGCCTAGTCCCATTGTCTCCTTTGGTGCTTCAGAATAGTATAAATACGTGAAGTGTCCCCTAAAGTCATATTTTTAAAGCTAAATATCGAAATATCTTACTTTGTAAGACACAATGTAGAATTTCTGGAAGCACAGAAAGAATTTCTAATAACTATAAATGCATTTGAGGCACGTTTATTTATTGGTGCTACTGTTCTTTTAAGAGGAACATATTTACTAAGTCTTCCCTAACTTAGTTCCCTCACAGGGCTCATTGCTGATGATAATGACTTCTTGGCTCCATTTTCACAAACAGGCCAACTATGATTTTCTTCTATTTTCCATTTTAGCCATTGTATTTAGATTTTCTATATACAATTATAGGTATAGTACCATACTGCTAATTTGAAAGTAAGTCACTAATTAACTAATTCACTCTCTATAAAATAAACTTTGTCTTTGGTATTATCATGTCAGGATTTAGTTACACCCTGCTATAAACCTGTCCTTTAGGTTAGGTTCACACTGGCGTTTTTCCCCGTGCCATGTAAACCTATGGGATTTATATTGTTCTGGCCACACTAGTGTATGATACACATACGCTGCGTATGGAACGCATCACGTCACATTTTTGCCATCGTATATACAAAATGAGGCCAGATAGGAGGAGCCATGAACGCCGAGGAAGCATTCATACTGGAGTACAATAGAAATGCGCATTTAGAAAATACACCAGACTGAAATACGCCCAGCATTTTTTCTAGACACTCGTTTCTAAATACGCGGCGAATATACACCTAGTGTGAACCTACCCTTAACAAAACCAATTCCTCTCTGTATAGGCATCTATGAGATTTTTAGCAGAGGTGGGAAAGGCCTTTAAGGAAGAGACATAAATTAGGACAAAGAGAAAGCATTATAACTAAATTATATATATAATTGGTGCCCTGTTCCTGAAAAAATAAAATAAAAAATGGGGCGTTTGGAAGGGCTGAATGGGTTTTAATTGCAATCTTTCTTGAACTAAGAACAGCTCCTTAGAACTGTTAAACCCTGTTAATGTAAAAATAATTTTAATAAAACTAACTGACCCTTTTGGTAGGCAACTGCATCCATTTTCACTTTCACTGCTGACATAGTAGAAGATATAGAATTGTCAGTGTAGGGTACTTATTTGTGAGTAATGCCTACGCTTATATCAAACCACATAGAACATTCTAAACTCTATCCCATCCTGAAATGTCATTTTACAGAATGGCCTTGATAATTTGCCAAACAACACAGTTGGGTTAATGAAATGTTTTTTAAGAAACTGTTTTGTATGATATTGTTAAGTGGTGGGTGCCTGGGGACACAGAAGGTCTTACTAAAGCTAGCAGAAGAGCATACATTCTATGAAGTTGACTTTTGTAGTGATTTGTAGGCTTGATAGCACTTGGGGTGGTGATGTATGGTCTATGTGATGTGATATAAAATGGGTGCCAGAGACTTTAGTATAAAAATAGAAATCCGCAAACTTTATTGAACTGACATAATACTAGGCAGATATGGCTCTATTTGAGATGCTGACACAATACTTCTTTGAGAATGCCAAACCAAGGTACTGACTATTAGAGTCACTGTCTCTTGCAGAGGTCGCACAATTCTTTCTGGCTCTTTAAGTTGAACACCATTTGAAGATACGGTCTTATGGAGGCAGAACTTCTGACACAGCAAGCTTAAGATCACTGTGGGTTGCACCCTTAAATATCTAATTGGCGTGCTGGTCCTTTAAATAGCAGTACTGGAGGCTTTACGTTACTCTTTTATGGATTTTATTGGTGAGCTAATTTTGAACACTGCCCTGCTACTGAGTGGATGCTTAAGGTTATAGACCACTGAGCTGCTTTCAGAGTATCTTGCAAATACTCAATAATGACCTGAGCCTTGGGCTTCAGATTATAGCGTTGGCGCACCTTTAAGGAAACTAATTTTGGTATGGTAAAAACATTCATTGATATCGTCTCACTATTTGGAACAAATTACTATATCATATCACAAGCAGAGGATATCTTCAAAATAAACATTGCACCATTTTTATCAGAAGTCTTCTTTGTACTTTTTTCCCCTACAGTAATATTCTTTCTATAAACTGATGGCCAAACCTTTAAAGACAATCATAACACAAATTTAGAATGAGAGAAAATGACGCCTCCACCCTTTTATTTATTTTTTTTTGGTTAACTTGCACTCTATGCTGCTGCAAATTCTGGAAATCATTGCTCATTATTTTACATTCAAAAAATAATGTCAGCGTAGGTTTCCTCTGGGGAGGGAGTTGTCAGCGTAGGTTTCCTCTGGGGAGGGAGTTGTCAGCACAATTACACCTTCTTTTTATATATTTCTCCAAGCGAAGAATCTGTTGGTATAAGTATTAGAATGATCACATTTGCAGTCCCCTAGGTCTGACTGCTAGATTTTTTTTCCCCTCTCAAAATTGGTGCTGGATTGAAATATCCCAATAAATACATAGATTAATTACCTGCCAATTCCCCTGACATGGGTTACATTCGTATTATGTACTTTCCTATATATTTATGCTGGCTTTTAACTTTTCTCAAATCTTAATGGAAACGTTCAATTAAAATTTGGCAAACGGCTCTGTGTGAGACATCCCCTGAAACATAAACATGCTCAGTATTTGTGACACTGACGTGTCTGGGCTGTTTTACCTTCACCCTTGACAAGAGGCCAGATATTTTATTTTGCAAGGGCAGCCAAATTTAGGCTCAGGTGAGTCATGCAGAAAATGAAGTGAAGCATGCTGATTTCAGTAATCTCTCCACACCTGAGTGGTCATGCTGCAAGGTCAAATTCAAGGTAATTTCATCATCAAGATCAACACTGCTGCTCCCATTAAATTGTAACTGTGAAAACAGATCCCACAGAGGGTCGCATGGCGCTTACCAAAAACATCTTTACAGAAAGAATTGCTTTCATTTTAATATCCGATGCTTGAAAATTTACACATTGCTTTCCGTGTTTTGTGAAATTAGACTATTGTGTTGAAAATTCTCTCTAACTCTAAATTAGTGTTGCTGTACACTATACTGTTTGAGAAGAAAACTATTTAAAGGGCTGCTTAAGTAACTTGCTTGGCTGGCATTTGGCATTATTTGTGCTTAACTAAATCAGTCCTTTATGGCAGTTCTTTGCTTCACAGTGAAATAAAGACCACTGTCCCAAATCTCGAGGGACTTGGCTCCACCCTCTCTGTTTCTGCCCTGTCTACAGCACAGATAAATCAGATGTCACTCACTGTAATTTAAGGGAAAATTCCCATTTATTGCTATTTGCATTTATTGGTTAGTAGATATGCACTGTAAAATCTCTATAACTTGTAGGAGGGGCTTTCAAGTCATGGGATAAATGAAGGAGATCATTGTGATACAAAGATAGATATTGGTTGAGACCAGTGAATCAGATCCCAGAGTTTCCACTGGACAACAACTGGTCCTGTGTAGCCCCTAATAAGAATCTACTCCTAGATCAGTGGTTCTTAACCAGGGTTCTATCGAACCCTAGGGGTTCGGTGAGTCGGTCTCAGGGGTTTGGTGGAGCCTCCACCACGGAGGTCAAGACAAGGGGGTCAAATGATTTATCACTAAAGAAGGGTTCGATGAATGTGCATATGAAACTGGTGGGTTCGGTACCTCAAACAAGGTTAAGAACCACTGTCCTAGATACTTGGGCAGAAGTAAGAATAGAGCCCTGTTACATTAGGTAACAGCATGATAGCCCAGTGTAGAATCAGGGTAGAAAAGCAGGTATTGCCCCAGTGAGGAATCGGAAGTGTTACTCCCAGAGGTGGGTAAGGAACAAGTTACATTTACTCAGTTATATTTACTCAAGTAGCTTTTTTGGAAAAATTGTACTTGTGAGAGTAGTTTAATGTGAAAATACTTTTACTTTTACTTGAGTAAATCTGTGGTGAGAAAAACGTTACTTTTACTCCGTTACTCCACACACTACTCTTTATAATGAGAGTATTGTCGCAGTCGCGACTTTACTATGTAAGAAAATAAGTTTCCAAAATTTACTGGTAGAAAAGTGTTGCAAAAAGACCAGTTGTTGCTGAATTATTTTTGCTACAATTGTCTTTGTGTTTTTTTTTGTAAACAATATAAAAGAGATGTGGTTCATTACTGGTTTATTTTGGCTAATGTTGCCTTTATGGTTTTTATTTATAACAAATTATTTTCAGTCTCATTAAAAGTCATTATTTCCAGTAATTGAATTTTCCATGGAGTTATTTATTGACACGAGATGGTACTCTGCATTTACTCACTACTTGAGTAGGTTATAATCAAAGCATTTTTGAACTTTTACTCCATTAAATGTTTGGATGAATACTCTCTAATTTTTTTTTTTTAAACAATATTTTATTAGTTTTCTCATTTTAACAATAAATCAATTTCTCAACATTAACAGCATTGTTTTCCTTTGCTATGCATTTCATTATAGACTGGTCCATTTTGTACTTCTTTTACACGTATCATTTAACCATACATTTGAACTTTATCATTATCATATTCCTGTAATATGTTCATTCTTTACAACTGCTCCCACTCTTTTACATATTTAGAATTAGTCACTCTCTTCCCCTCCCCCTCTATCCCACCAGAAGCTCCAGGTTCTTTTGAATTTTTCTTTTTGACCTCTGTGCTAGTACACTAAATTTTCAACACAGCATACCAGAAATAAGTAGCTATCCTCCCAGATCTAACCAACGACGAATGGGATGAAGCAACTACCAACATATACAAAGGGCTAATCTCAG
>WMED01023096.1:0-11523 GCA_019650415.1 Pipa parva
CACTAACTGTATATAAGTGAATATTACATCCCTTTCTATGTCTCTTGTCCCTAGTTCATCATCACAATGTCCCGCTAACTGTATATAAGTGAATATTACACCCATTTCTATGTCTCTTGTCCCTAGTAAATCCTCACAATGTGCCACTAACTGTATATAAGTGAATATTACATCCCTTTCTATGTCTCCCTGTCCCTAGTTCATCCTCACCATATCCCATTAACTGTATATAAGTGTCTCACGCATGCAAAATGATGTGAATAGCTCCATAAGTCCACAATCATCGTCAGCATCTGAACTGGTAGCAAATCTGTCACATTGCAGAATTTGTTAAATAAGCAGAGTTGGAGAAGTTGTGAAAAGATGCAAACTCAGGCCTTTAATAAATAAGCTCCTTGGAATTTATGAAGCACAGACTGAATGTATAATAACTATAAATGCATTTCAGTCATTTGCATTTTTTGGTGTTACTGTACTTTTTAAAATTAATGACAAAGTAAAAAAAAGCAAATGGTCCTTCCATCATTCCTAAGAATACTTTCTGCACAGAACCATCCTCTTCGCCATTCTGTTATTGGTTTAAAGTAAAATAAAAAGTGCAAGATTAGATTTATTCACATCACATGCCTCCTCATTTGAATAGTTTAATCAGTGGAATGTGATAACATATCAGAAATATTGCTCCTTTCCTACCTCCACAATGGTCACATGGATGCCTGCTGTGTAGAAAGCATGCTGAGGGTGTGTGTGTGTGGACAGCATTTACAAACAGTCACGCCAACTTGCGCCAAGTGGAGAACACACAGTCTGCTGTCTGAGTAACTGCAACAAAAGCACTGCATTGTGTCTGGAAAAGAATGTGAGCTCAGCTGGAATAATGGAGAAAAACCGATGCATTCATCTTAAGTTTCCACATATGAACTGTAGGGTGGGACACACTGTACAAGCAACATAAAAAGCACCAATAAACTGGCTCTCAGCCTCTGGCTCAATTGAGCATTTTCAAAGTTAATATTGTAAAACTAAAAACAAAAATAACTTTATTGATACAATTATTACACCCGAGAAAAATACAAAATACAAATCTAGCATTATCAGCCAGTTTAGGGACCGTTGCATTTTACCTTCACAAAAGAAGCTTTGCTGGTTTTCTCTCCGACAGCTCATACATTTTAATGGCAGCAGCAGAGTAATGACAGCTCTCCCATGAGCCCTTTATGTACTAATTTATTGCACTGATCAACTAGTGCAGTCTTTGCAATTTAGTCATCATGACAAATCTCAAAGTAAAGCTTTTCTTTCTAAAGCAGTCATTCATTCCCTTCTGCTGATGTGGCAGTTTTACATCTACCTGTTCTGTTAAATTCCCATCATCTTATTGTTGCATTCACAGCTGGGCTTTTTACTCCATAGATGTAATCCATTTGTAGAGATCAAAGGGATCTTAAACATAGGTGTTCAGAACTGCATTTTGATGCACTGCGTTAGTGATCGCTACCTGCACTGATGCAATTAAGGGGGAATGCATATAAATATTACTTAATGCATTGCCCAACTAATGCTTTATGGATACAGTACCGTAAAGGACAAGATTCAAGCATTTCTGGCATGTTCACGGGCACAGCAACAAAGAACAAGCAATTTTAGGTATGAACGGGTAGAGGGGTGTTGACTTAAGTCTGAATTTGCCACTTGCCATATTTGGGTTTTCAGAAAACTCTGCGATGTGGCGAATTTGCCAGCTAACGACAGTCGCACACTATACAATAGACAGCTACTGGCATGGAGGCAAATTCACTATGGGTATACGGATCAATAACTCCCATGTGTGCACATCCCAGAGGGTAAACAAAGCTCATTTTAACTTTACTAAAACTCTGCACTGGGTAAAGTTATTAAACCAGCATAATCTATGAGCTTCATGTGTTTTGTTGCCCTGGACTCTCCTTCAGCCAAACAAAGAGAAAGTAAAATATATTAAAGTAAAAAGAAAAAAAAAAGTCACACATTTTCTAAGAACAACACAGATTGTTTTACTTGCCATGCAGACTAAACATTGCCTTATGTGTGTACATATGTAAATTTTGATGCTATTGTACCTTTAAACTGATAAATAAGAACAAGAGCCATGTTTCAGCCCAGCAAGTTGAAAATAATAAAAAGCACATCAATTTCAAATATAAAATTCTAAAAACCATGAAAAAAGTTGTGAAGTACACTTCGCTTCTATGAGCAAAAAGCTTTCATCCAATACCAGAAAATCTGAATGAGGTCAGCAGAACAGAATCTGCCCAGATATCGCTTACAAGCTGAGGCTCTGGAAAATATCTGCAGCCAGAAAAACCTTGTACTAGGAAAGCAGACAACGCCAGCAGTGAGCTAAGGAGAGTACGCCGATCACCCTGGGGAGACAGACATAGACTGAAAGAAAGAAATATTTCAGGTATCAGAAAGAGGTGGGAGAGGCAAGAGCAGGGCGAGTCAGAATTCGGAGAAATGGAGATCTGACGGAACGACAGACTAACTATCACGGTCTGACTACATACATACATACATTTCACTAAAAGAAATGTTCCTTTTCAATCATCTTTTACTATATAATAGCCAACAGTCATTTAAGAATATATACAAGCTGAAACAAGAATGTAAACCTGAGACTATGGGCCTTATTGACTAAAGTCCATATAGTCGGGTAGCGCTATGAATTCACATCTATTTGCCAATTCCCCGCGTTCGCTTATGGACTAAACTCCGGGAAGTGGAGAATACTCCAACAATTCTGCTGGCTATGCTAGCTGCGAACTTACAGAGCTTTTCGCATTACGCTGCATGCACATGCACAGGTACTTCTACTTCTGACTGCGCGTTGTGTTGGTGTGAATGCGACTAGGTGAACTGATCAAACAGCAGTTTAAATGCCATCAAATTATCTGAAAATGACAAAAAAAAAAAAAAAGTATAATAAAAACAAAACCCTTACAGATGGTTACGCTATCTAAAACATGCAGAGATGTACAATAATACCTGAACTCCAAAAAATGTTATTTTTGTGCCTTAAAGCTTGAGGCGCTTAGATCACATCCTTCCTAGATTAGGATTTAAGTGATCTGGTTGGAGGAGCCACAATGATTTCTCCCCCTGTTCACTTGCCTCTCTGACACAGCTAGAAGCAGAGCAATGAGGCTAGGGAAGTACTACTAATTCTTATCCCTGATTAACCACTGCTTCACAATAACATGTTCATAAACTGGCTCAAGTGGTCCACTTTATAACAACGAAATCAATTAATAAAGTAAATTACAGACACAAAATACACATTATAAACACTGCTCTGTCAGAGCACTAGCACTGATTCTTATCATTGATTCTATGTATAATTTTTATGTTTAATATCTGTATATACCTATTGTATTTATCTATTATTTATTCACTGTATTTATCTATATCTATTTTGATCTACTTATTTTGCATTTATGGACCTATGTTTCAACACACTCTACAGCTCTTATTGTCCTATCTGTGTATGCAAATCTAGATAATTTATATATGTCTTCATCCTACTTAGATTGTAAGCTCCATGGGGCAGGGACCTCCAACCTCGTGTCAATCACAACCTAGCACTTAATTTGTTGTATCCTTGTGATATTTTACTTGTATTGTTTAATGCACTTTTCCCTTGTCTGTATTGTACTTGTATCGCTGAATCGTACATCTCTGCGTAAATTTGTGGCGCTTTATAACTAAAATTATACATACATTGCACTTACACAAGTAATTAAGATAGCCTTATTAAATAGAAGATTTGAAATATGCATTGCTTACTGTATAATTCAAAGGTACTCTCTAGTCTCAGTAAAATGTATGTTAAAAATTATTAAGTGTTAAGGCAAATAACCAATCATTTTGTCATGTTGCCTGATCATTGAAGAGCATGCATTCACAGTAGATAATGGGCGAAATGTAATAAACTCATAAAGACCCGATTTCGTCTTTTCGAGTTTATTCCTGTGAGATCTCGTCTGTTTCTCGCAGTAAATATCGATTGATTTTTTTCTATCAATATTTACAGATGAAAACTTTTTGATCGAGTTTTTCGATTGGATTTTTCAATGGAGAGGTAGCCATATTTTACATTAGTACTATGGCTCCCTTTCCATCAAAAAAAAACAACTGAAAAGTTTTCATTGGTAAATATCGAGCAACAGCAGATCTCCTGAGGGAATAAACTTGAAAAGACAAAATCGGGATAAATTTTAAAAAATATATGATAAAACTTGGGGTTTTTGTTAGCATAACATATTAAAGAATTGTTGTAAAAATACAAGATAGCAATAAGATTTTATTTATTCCTGTCAGCTACATTTTAGTGTGTGTTCTCCTTTAAGAAGCAGTCCCTGACTGCATGTGCTTCTGTGTTCTCCAGTCTGGACCCAGTCTGTGAGAGTCTGCAATGGGTTTGCCCAACTAACCCCCTCCCGATGAGTGAGTGAGTGAGTGTGTGTGCTGTAATTACTTACAGATTCGGGTCAGTGCCTCTGCTGCTGTGCTGTGTTGTGTGTTTGTGTCAGCAGCTTTCTTTTTGCTCTCAAAACTAACCTGACTCGTGTATAAGTCGACTGTACTATTTTAAATGACTTTTTTAACTAAAATTTCTCAACTAATACTTGAAAAATGGTTTCTTCGAACTTGAACTGCAACCGTGTTTAATCTCTATAAAAAAAAAAACACTCTATGCATTGTTTTCTATGGAATTATATCTATGGATATATTCAATAAAAAAAAGTTTGTCACGGCAAATACCACACAAGGCAAATCTTGCGATACTTACCGCGAGAAACTTCAAAGCATTCTCCCAAGTTATTAAACTTGGAAAAGCGCAAACGGCTTTTCCGAGTTTAATAAATTTTGCCCCTAATGGAAGAATGAAGGAATTCGTTTTCATATTTAAAACTATTCAAGTTCGCTAGCACCAGAAAAGGAGATGGATAAGGGATACACTGGCTGCTTTGACTATGACACAGAAAATGATCGAAAGATTAAAATTATTAGAGTAAAATTAACACTAATTGCTCAGAAAAAAAATGCCTCCCTATAGTTTAGCCTTACTTATAAAATTTCCAAGACCCAAATGGTATTTTAACTTACACAGAAGCATAGTACTATTATTTATTCATTTTTATATAGCGCTACTATATTACACAGCGCTTTACAGAGAATTATCATTCGCTTCAATAGAAATCCTTTTGTGATGTTGGTACCTTCCTCCCTACCAGTGACCCAGGCACTGAAGTAGTATGCGGACAAATGCCAAGTCGCACTGGGCAGGACAGACTACGAAATGCTAACAGTGAAGAAAGAGAATTGTGTAACATAGTGGATCTTGAATTTCTATGCTGCTAGTAATTTCCACAGCTTCCTTTCAGTGATTAAACTTGTCAGAAAGTATGGTTTAAGTAGAATAGGGAATATAACCTTCATTTTATTCTACTTTCAACTGAAAATATGAACACCACAAGTTCTACCTGCCAGTGAAAGCCTAAAGAAAGTAATTGCTTTCAAACACCTTTGCTCTTCAGTTCTTCCCATAATAATCACTTCCTCCTCTGCCTAAATCAAATTGGCCTTCCATTCATTATTCTAACAACAGACTGAAAGGGAAGGTCGCCTTGCTTTGTGGTTAAAGGGGAACTATAGTCAGATTACATCTTTACATATGCAGTACTATACCTTAGTGAGAAGTGTTTCTCCCCAGTAGTTGTTTCATGTGATGTAGAATGATTGAGTAGGCAACAATGATAAACTCCTGCAACAGGAAATGCATGTGTGAGGTGTAGTGGCCAGTTTTAGGGTACCCTCTCCCAGACATTTTTGCCCTACTTAGCACAAGTCAGCTTTCCCTCTGTATTCTCCTAGATTCCAACTTAATTTATGCGGCCAAAAGGCGAATACACTGCTTAACTAATAGCAGTCAGGCAGCTTTTTCTTCTCATGTTGCCTGACTTACAGAACAGAAAGAGGAGGAGGAGGGGAAGAGGTGGAAGGAAAATGTCAGCTCTCAGGAAAACTAATTAAGGGAAGCAAACTGCAAGTATTATTTCTTCCTTAAACTATTTTTTAACTATTTGTGTCAGCAATTGGCTTAGTATAAAGGAGTTTTATATGTATGTATGTATAATTTTATTTCTAAATACATACAGTATAAAGGAGTTTTAAATGTATGTGTGCAATTATACCAACACTATATTACCCATTTAATAAGTAATTAATCAGAGGTTCCATAATTAAAGGGGAAATGATTAGTGGGTATAATGGGGGAGGGTATGTTTACCAGGGTGAATATGATACGGAGCATTAAAATCTGCACCTGCAGGAGATTCAAGTTAAAAGTGATAAAGATACAAGCTAGAAAAACCAGGATTGTTTTAAAAAAAAAAATAAAGAATCCCCAAATACTTTCCACTAAACGTAGGCCTGGATTAGACCTGAAGGGGAACAAATATGGTCAGAGAGTTAAGAAACAATGCACAAAAACAAGACATGCCCAAAGTACAACTGTTTGGACATTAACACACTGGAAATTACTGATTTAGTATCATGATTGAAGATGCGAGCAAGTTAGGCAACGCAACTTCCAATGTCAATGAAATCCAAAGGAGGCCACAGCTACTTTGATCAAACATATGAAACTATCAGTTACGTTTGCTAAAAAGTGGATCTTTTTCTACATCACATACTTTATCCCTGTCCATCCAGCAATCTGAGACATCCTCTCATTTCCAGCTGAACCACATATAACCCTGTAACTTCTAACATGTGCACCTGTGTCAATCACAACCTAGCATTTAATTTGATGTATCCTTGTAATATTTCACTTGTATTGTTTAATGCACTTTTCCCTTGTTTGTATTGTACTTGTATTGCTGAATTGTACAGCGCTGCGTAAATTTGTGGCGCTTTATAAATAAAATTATACATACATACCTAACTAGTCAAGAGAACCATCCCACACAATATAAGCACATACAAACAACTTGTAGCTACAATGTATCAGATGTTTTCCTATCACACATTATATCACTGTGCACAAATTCCTTCTCTACTGAATCTATGTGCTTCAATAATCTGGGCCATATTCACTAATCACTCACTCAACTTTTACAAATCTTGCAGAGCGAGGTCATACACAGTCTTTGAGTCATCTGATCACGAATCAGCAACAAGGTTCCCAGCCAATGACCAGCAACCATCTCCCAGTGCCCTTGTTGCAACAGAGAACACCTAAAGCATTTTTTTTCCAATACTTGTACCACTCCCTAGCTAGATAACACACACACAATTTGTAACACTTCTGGGAGGAGTATACATTCAGTTACTTCACACAGTGCCAGATACTACACAGACAATAAAAGCCACCTTCACAGAGTCAGATTACTCACACCCATTGAAAGCAATGTCTATCAAACGCAGACTGATGCACAATCACAGACATGGAATTCCCTGAACCTTAGAAATCTTCGCTTCCGAAACAGAGTTGGACTCTCCCCACATATTCACTAATAAAGACAGAACCTACGCTGCCAGAAATCCCATGTTAATCTATCACAATGTCTGTAATAGTAGCTTTTGCATTTATTATATACAAACACACACAAATCTGACTGTATTTGCCAAGGGATTTCTAGTCAGTTCCTTCTGCAGTTTAACCACAAATCCCAGCACTCCTCCTTAGGCACAAGGAGTTTTATTGAAACAGTAATACTGCATATATATATATATATATAATAAGCATTGCTTCATTCAAGGGATAACATTTCTGTGGCCGGCATTAATGGTATCATCCTATACTGCAGTAATTACAAATGCTAGTTATCCCAAGCTTCCATCTCTGCACATAGAATGTACACATATGTGTATGTGCACACACACAGTAACACTACCATATGCCTGTGTGTAACTGATACAAAGACATGACAACAGGTGTACACACACACAAGACAACAGGTATACACACACAGTAACACTACCATATGCCTGTGTGTACCTGATACAAAGACATGACACAGGTACAGGTACACACACACACACAAAACAACAGGTATACAGACACACATGACACAGGTATACAGACACACACAGGTATATACACAGACTGCTGCAGAAGGACCCCTATATAAGTCTCTATACACAGACCCAGCAATGCCAGGGAGATGCCAACCAACTACTCACCAATGACCTCCTTCAGTTCATAGTCGTCCCTGTTGATGGACCATGGCAGGGAGCTGGGGTCCTGCTCTGTCATGGCTGTTACCTGAGTACACACACAGGGGGTGTATAATGATGCTGGGGAAGGTGGCAGGCTGAGGGTAGGTGTGTAGGTGAAGGCCGGTCTCAGAGGTCGGCGTTGCACTTCCTGCACAGTGAGCCCGGCTGTCCCCCCTCCCCAGCGTGTCTCACTCTCACTTCTTCTCCAGCACTCACATTGCCAAACTTTGCCTTTCCCCCTGCCCGGCCTGCCTTGCCCAGGGCCGCGTGACGTCACCGGGGCGCCGGCGTCCTACTCCGGCCGCCATTTTGAAGGTGGCAACTAGTTTTTGCTCAGGTTTAAAAACACACAAAAAAAAAAGAAAAGAAGGCTACCTGCGGCCAGTCAAGTAAAAGGATCTGTGCTCTCTACAGCCCTAGTGTGTCTGGCCAGGAATTGATGGGAAAAGTTGTCATCTCTAACTCCCCCTCCCCCTTCTCCTCACTACCCTCTGAAGAAGGTGGGGGGGGGGGGGGCGCTGCCTTGGTGCTTGCCCCCCTCCTTTTCCCTGTTCCTACCTCTTCCCTGTCCTGGCTCCATCTGATCTGGCGCTTAGCCTTAGCACTACAGCGTTTCTCTCTAAGGCTAGGTTCACATTATGCACAGCGGATAATACGCTAGTGTGAGAAAAAATATGGCTGAAAGAAAGCAGATAGTACTGACCCAGTTCCAGACACGCTAGCGTATAACGCTCATATGCTGGGGTCCGGAACGCTGTGTGTCACATTTTGGCCAGCGTATACGCCGTGAACAAAACGCAACCACATAGGAAGTGCTGTGAACGCCGAGGGAGCGTTCATACTGTTCCTGGTAAGAACAATAGAAAAATATGTTCTGGCGTATTTTACTATTTTTTTTTTTTTTCTTCACACTAGCGTATGATGCGATGCGCTGCGCTGCATATCGTATGCTAGTTTGAACCTGGCCTCACAGGAAATTCAAAGCTTTCATCTTCCTGTGAGAGGAACGCCGTAGCGCTAAGGAGTCGGAACAGAGAATAGGTAGTGACAGGGAGGAGGGGAGCCAACACGGCTGCCTACCCCACGGCCACGCCCTGTCACCAAACATTGGCAGAAGGGCCGGGTCAAAGATGTCCCTCCCTGATGGCTGGCATAGGTAAGGACATCCCAGCTGCACAGACAATTGGTAAAGTGGACGGTCTATGACATCACTGACACACAGCTCATAAAAGAGTAGATGGTGTTGATGATGTCACTACCAGAGGGATGGTGCTGTCCTCACCCCCAGCAACTTGAGAGTTATGTGAATTCCTGTGCCCTCCCAATATCTCCTCAGCCTTATACCTGATGGCTGGCCTTGGGCAAAGATGTCGGTAGGCTAGTCATGTCTTTGCCCAAGGACCGCTATTCCCCTTGGATACTTGAGAATTGTGTGGGTTCTGTCCCGGGTTGCCCTGTACCTTCCTGCTGTATACTATCATACTGACGAATAAAATAAAAGACAGCACACCATTATTAGTGGCAAGTTTACAAAGGATGTTTAGTGCTCTGGATTTCTTTAGCGTTGACTCATACACAAACACCCTATCTCCAGCCAGTGCATCTGCTGCCCCGTGTCCTGCTGGGAGCCGTGTGCCACCTTTCTGTTACTACTGAGAGGTTCAGCTTGGTACCTTTACCTCATAGCCAGGATGTTAGTGCTGGGCAGTTGGTTAAGCATGGCCATGTGCTTGGCAGAGATGGATCAAGACACAGTGGGGCCCTAGGCAGATTAGTAGATAGGGCCCAAACTTTTGCTAACTGCATACCTAAAGATATAATTTTAGGGCAAGGGACTCCGTTTAGCCCCTCTCACAATAGTTGGTCCCTAGGCAGCAGCCTAGGGTGCCTTGTGCATAATCTGGCTCTGTGCTTGGGTGATATTGCCAAGTATATTGGAATGCTGCTTCCAGTAATAGTAAAAAGCATGGCAGATCTCACAAATGAACACTTTATATGAAACATATAAAAACTGAAAAGTTTCTAGTTCTCTTAGTAACAGTTAAGTGCTTTGGTAAGTGCAAAAACAATGGCAGAAAACTAGTAGATTCTAGACTGGGTAAGGATATAACCAGCAGTTACTTTATGCAGCTGTGAAGTCATGATGTACCATTCCCAGGGAAATATACACATCTAGTGTTATACTAGTATAAGCTCTTGCCATCGCTCAGCCCCCAACCTACTGGAGGATATGGCTAACAGTAAATTATATTTATGGCAGGCAATGCAATCTCAAAAACAGTGCATTAGTTCATTTATTTTATAGACTGCTAAAGACAAGTATACCATTATATTGAGTGCCCTTACTTACTCACTCACTCATTGTTTCTTATGACATAATTAACATAACTACACTACAGGGACCACAATCTACCCACCACACAAACTGGAAAAGGGGCATGCTCACATATAATATTGGAACTGCATTGTTCAGTGACCTCTATGAAATTAAACAACAACCTCATGTTCAAAAATGCCTCTTTAAGCTGTAGCTTTAGGGCCTTATTGACTAAAGGATGAACTCACCTGTCAAATTCACTTAGCCACAATTCGTGTCGCATCACCTAAATAGTCGGCAAATTCACTTCTCCTTATTGATGAAATTGCGGATAAATTTGTCAGAAAGGAGGACTGCTATGGACACAGTCACAAGCGTAGTGTGGTGGAGTCAGTCAAATAGAAGTAGGATGAGAAGTCTTGCCGAATGATGTGAATTCCCCCAGTGAAGTGCTGTGACATCATCCTCACCATATCCCACTAACTGTATATATGTGAATAATACATCTGTTTCTATCTTTCCCTGTCCCTCGTTCATCCTCACAATGTGCCACTAACTGTATATAAGTGAATAATACATCCCTTTCTATGTCTCCCTGTCCCTAGTTCATCCTCACAATGTCCCACTAACTGTATATAAGTGAATATTACATCCCTTTCTATGTGTCCCTAGTTCATCCTCACAATGTGCCACTAACTGTATATAAGTGAATATTATATCCCTTTCTATGTCTCCGTGTCCCTAGTTCATCCTCACAATGTCCCACTGTTAGGAGGGTTCCTTACCTTGGCGGATCGTTCCCGCGCCGACCTCCTCGCGGCTCGGGACGCGCCGCGTCTCTGCTCCCTTGCGGCCGTTGGGTGTGCGTGCTGACATCACGGGCACGCACACTGCGGCCGCACGTCTCTTGAGGGGTGTGGCGTGATCAGCTGACAGGCTCTCTA
>WMED01023097.1:0-11523 GCA_019650415.1 Pipa parva
TGCAAAAAAACAGGAAATGAGGAAGGGGGCAAACACTTTTTCACACCACTGTAAATAAAAATATACATACACACATAATGAAATTACTGCAGTAGTTTGCAGTGGGCTGGGTTTTAATTTTTTTATATTTTATCAAATATTTTCCTTTGTGTTCCAAACGATACTTGGTTACACTTATATGGTAACTCACTACTAAGCATCCTGAATGTAACTGAATAACCTAGAAATAAGGCAGTAAAATGGTATAGACTGGAGGAGATTTACTTCCTGGTTGTCTTGACCAGTGCTCCCCTGGCAATCCCAGTCACATAAGACTTTTTGCTGGTGTCACAGTTTTTCTGTCAATAGCAATCATTTTTGTAGGCAAAAATTCAAAAGAAAATTATTTTTAGCGATTTCACCTACTTTACCCTTTGCTAAATAGGTGCTTAGTTTTTATAGGATAAGTAATAATATGCACTTTTTTGTTACAGCATACCATAACTTACCAGCAAATTTTTTTTTTCATTTGCAAGCATAGAAAAAAAGCATCATTCATTTCTTTTCTCATTGATCTTAGTGTTCTTTGTAGCTAAAGCTGGGTTGTATATTCACTAATGTTTCCAATTTTTTATTAGTTGTATGTCTCACTTACTTTGAGGAAATTGCATGTTATGGAGGAGTAACTTTGAAGTGGGCAAAAACCAACAATGTTTAATGAATTCTTTAAAAGATCTCTGAAAGCACCAGTCTAAAGTTACATAGATCTTGATAAGCTTTCCCTGATATGCTATTTATTTCGTTACAATTTTATTATTTTTGTTAAAAACACCTGGGCTTGTTTACTTTGGTAAGCATGGGAACTGATTACATATTTGCTTTATCAGCTTTTCAATAGATTATATTCAAAAGCCTCAGCAATTTCCTGTATGTGTTTTTTGTTGTTTTGTATTTTTTTAAGTTAATTTTAAGTTATGATGATTAACGGCATGCATACAGGAAAGTTTTGACAAGGGTCATTTACCTGCCCTCTTTACATATGCCTTCTTAGTGTTGAAAAGGTCAATGTATGTTTTGCTTTATTGACCACCAATATCATTTTACTGAAAATATGTATCAACTTAAGATCTTACTAGGATATCTGCTGTTATTCAGTTTTCCTTAAAAACAGTAGCCAGCATGAGAGATTATAGTGGGTGATTAAGCTTTAGTAATGTATTTATGCAGTCTTTTAACTCGGTGTCCAATATGGAAAATTCTCTAAAACAGCAGGTGATTAAACATTTAAAGGAACAGTCTGGCCGAAAATAAAAAAAAACGCATTTATTTATTATGGCTAATTGCCACATACTATTAAATGCAATTTATTATCAATCTTTCAAAAAAAAAAAATTAAATTCTTACTTGTAAAGAAATGCTGTACAGCACTTCTGTGTTGCAGACTCCATCTTCAGACTCTGCCGGCGACTCTACAGCGTCCTGAATCAGCCAACCCCTCTGCAGAAGCGCAGTTCTCTCCAGCCTCATTCCTAGTGAAGCCCTGCATTGGCATTTCCTAGAAGTCACATAGGAGATTGTGCACATCATCCAGGGAGGACATATTGATCACGTGCATGCTCTCCCATGTGACTTCTAGGAAGTGCCGATGCGGGGCTTCACTATAGGAGCGCTGCTAGAGAGGAACGCACTCCTGAGAGGGATCGGCTGATTTGGACGCTGTAGAGTCACCAGCAGAGTCTGAAGATGGAGTCTGCAAAACGGTGCTGTACAATACTTCTTTACAGGTAAGAATTTTTTTTTTTTTTTTTTAAATTGATAATGAATTGTATTTAATAATATGTAGTAATTAACCTAAATAAATAAATTTGTTTTTTTTTTTGGCCAGACTGTTCCTTTAAGTGAAAATTATCTGTAGCCATTTACAGAGCACTTCACACAACAGGCCACTTCCCAATCTTGTTGGTTCCATTGACCCAGCATTTGGTTTTCCATAAAATCTGTAGATTCTTGGTTTAAATTTAACTTTATTTAAAATAAAACAATTAAGACATGGAGAAGGATCATGCAGAAGAGGTCAGATACACACAGGACTCTTTGAGGCCTTGTGTTCAGCTGCAGTAGCCACCAGAATTTTATGTCCACTGTAGTGAAACTGAGCTACACTATGTAGAAACCTGAAGGATTTAGTTCATCAAAACCATAACTGGGAAAGCTAAAAGGAGCATGCTTGTCTTAGGCACAAGAAGAGCAAGGTCAGGGTAATGCCGAAGTAGAATAAAGAAATTTTAGACAGTGCTTTGGAATGGTCAGAAGAAAATTGAAAGTAGCTTGGTCACCTGATGCCCAGTCATTCTCCTGTTTATACCTAGAGCAGCATGCCAAACCAGCAGCATGCCAAACCAGCCAAATTAATCAACCTGCTATGATTAAAAACAAAAAACTCTGGGGACTTGTAGACCATGGTTTGCAGTTTATCTGCTCTGGCGAACCCAAATCAAACTCTCCGTGAGACCACCAAGTGTATGTAACAATCAAAAAATTACAAACCATTAAGGTCTCTGTCATTGGATTTATGTACTTTTGGTTGGTGAGAAATCAAAAACAAACTCCATTCTTTTTTATGGATGCAGAAAGTCTGACCCTGTAGATGTAGAGACCAGCTGTTTACTATAATTCAAGACTTTATACTCAATGTTTATTTCCATATGGTTTTATTGCATCATGAAAAGCATAATCAATTTAAGTTATTTAAAAGTGGCCTCTAAGTTACTCCTACAAGGTCTGGCTTGGTGTCTACTTTTTATTTTTGTCTTTAGCTCTCCTTAAAAAAGAAATAAATAATTTCTCTTTGGCGCTTATATATGAAAGTCATAACAGTCATCTAAAGGTCAGAATTTGCATTCATTCACCAATTACCCATCTTCACATGTTTGGCAAACTCTGCAATGTGGTCACAGACTTGGTAGCTCTTTGCATCACTTTGCAGGCATGTGCACACATCATTTGGCTATTCATCAAGCCTTGTAGTCTATGACAGCAGTAAATTCGACAAGGCATACTGTGTCAACTTTGCCAATTTGAATTTGTCAGATCAAAGTGAAGAAGTAGAGGGTTGATGGCCAAGCTATGTGGTGTAACGTAACCATCCATAAGTGAAAATAAAGGCTGACCAAATAACTATGGTTGTGTTGGCATAGAAAGGGATGATAATGTCACTGCACTGCCACTTAGTGAATTCATGACTGTCGAAGTGTAGCAATCCAAAATGATACAAATTCACCTCAACAGTCAAATTTGCACTTTCATTTATACGCACCTTTGTTGGGTATTTTACTGCAAATCATTCGCATGTATTATCTAAAGTTCCATGTAAATCAGAAGGATAGAATGTTGGTCTTTTTACTCAACAGAAGGCTGCCACAAGTAAAAGGAAAAAGAAGCATTGTAAAGCAAATGAAAAACATTAAATCACAGTGTTGAAATTACTGCCATAGCAATCAAAATGGGATTTTATTCTGGTGTTACTAGCCTACAGGTTGTTTAGGTAGAAGAAATTAAGGCTTCAGTAGGCAAGGCTACTTTAGACAAGGTGTTACAGTTTTACAACATGCATTCCCATTAATAAGCATATCATTCACTTACAGGATGCCCGTGTCAAGCCACTTACCACTTTTTTTATAGTCAGTAAAGTGCATAGTAGTAGTATAAGCTTTGTTGCAGTGATCCCTTATATAAAAGCATGACAAAATGCCTTGTGTAGCCTTAGCCTAATTTAATTGACAAATGGCCTTTCTCTTTACAAGCAAGGACAGGGGTTACTTCCAAAAATACTGGTGATGAAAGGAGTTAACTATTTCAGAGCCAGTGCTGGTTAACATTGTAAATTCTCTCTCATAACACTAGCGTCTACAGAAATTTAAAAGGTGACCTTTAACTTAAATATTTGTCCCACCACAGATCTGGTGGGAATGACCCAGTTGCTAGTTAACTACAGTGTTATTTTTGGATTATGACAAATCAGCGTTTACTTATCACCATGAAAACAACCATTTTCTATTTATTGCTTTGGCTACCTCTCGGATTCAGCTGCAGCTGTCCTGAACTGACTTAGCTGTTTGTAAGCAAGAAGTTTAGATTTTCTCATATTCAGTACTCCGTGCACAGTCTGCATATATTTATTACTCAAATAATGCCTCTCACTTAAAAAGACTGATATTTTCACAGCATATGTTTTCTTAAGGGTATATTTATTTTAATATTCTTTTCAAAACTAGATAAACAATCACAAATCTTAAAAACCTAAACAAAATGTTAACTTATGGTTCTTCCATCCAGCCCCAGAATGTGCAGAATTCCTATGGTTAAATACTGTACAATATTAACCTTAAAGTTCTCATCCCCTTATAAGAGACAAATTGTTACACTGCTGGAGGACAATAAAGCATCAGTATGTCACACATTGGCAAGCGTTTTTCTTTGACACACCTGTTATGCCAGCTTTTGTACTCCCTCCAGTTCTTGCTGGTAAGGCAGCAACAAGCTGAGCCATTCCCTTGACACACAGGGGGTTATTCTCTAAAGTCCGAATAGTCGCATAAAGGTGTGAATTTGTCAGCTAAAGACAGTGACAGTAGACTGCTACTGTCGCAGTCTCATCTTTATAATGAGAATATTGTCGCAGTTGCGACTTTACTATGGGAAATTGTTGCAGTTGCAACTTTACTATAAAAATATTGTGGCGGCCGCATCTTTAAAAATTGTCGCAGTCGCGACTTTACAATGGGAGAATTGTTGCAGTCGCAGATTGGCTATGAGAATCCGCTGTTTGAAAATTTGACAGTCGAATTCGGACTTTAGAGACTAACCCTCAAAGACTGCCTTCATCCAGAGTTAAGGAAGTTGATTGATTTACTAGTTATAAAATAACCCCAATGCGGTGGGCAGTGTGGTGGTTCAGTGGTTAGCACTGCTGTCTTGCAGCACTGGGTCCTGGGTTCAATTGCACCCTGGAATCCAACTGCATGGAGTTTGTTTTCTCTGTACTTGTGTGGGGGCTCCGGTTTCCTCCCACAGTCCAAAACATACTACATCGATGTGTGTGACTGAAAAGAAATTAGATTGTAAGCTCCATGGGGTAGGGACTGAAGTAAATTAATCTATGTAAAGCGCTGCGTAATATACAGTATCAGCACTATATAAGTGAATATATACAATACCAAGAAGTGTGCGAGACATGCATTCATAAACACAGAGATAGATTGGTTTCAATGGAACATGGAAGAAACCAGTCTGTACATGTCGCTCTCTTGCTCAGTGAAATACATAAAAACATAAGTCATCTTTTAAATCACACAGTTCACACATGCCAGCCTCTCTTCCTGGACCTTGATCACAACAGCTTAGAGTTAATGCTCTTATTTATCTCATTGCCTCAAAGCAATTGTAATCAAAGCCCGGGAGGATTGTGGCATGGGTTTGGTACACAAACTGCTTTATAGTGATTCTGAAAGAGTTTATTTCTACAAAATGACTTAGCAGAGCACAGGTGATTTATTTGAACATGTAGTTTATGCTTCATTCCTGGGATTTTGTTTGTCCTAGATGCTTGCACTTCACAATAATACCACCTGCAGTTAAATGAGGCAGATTTAGCTGATAGTCTTCAACTGACTGGTGGCAAAGATGTCATACTATGACAGTGCTATGTTAAAAGCTCATTAGCATGACCAGTAGTACTACTGCCAATGTTTGTCTGCATCGATTGCATAGTTTTGTGCTTTATTTTCTGCACCTGTTTATAGCTGGGATGGATGAAATGCCTGATCTCAATATTTAGGAGGGAGTGCACATAATGTTGTAGTGTAGCTGAAGGGAACTATAAAAAGCTCACAATCTTTGCCCATACTGTTACATTCTTAGTTTGCGTTAAGTTTTAGTGTAACAGGATTAAACACACTGTTTACTGTTGCTGCTCCTTCCACTACATACATACATACATACATACATACATACATACATATATATGCATACATATATATAAAAAAAATTTCAATGATGGTTGGGGGCTTTGTCCTTTACTAACACATGCAATGAGCGTGTACAACATTGGTCAGAGATCAGCACAAATGTGAAGCAGCAGCCTTCTGGGAGACCCATGCTGGCTGTGGAATGTCACTGGAATGAGTGACAGAGACCAGTTGTTACAAGCCAATGTGTGAGCTCAGAGTCTGATTTTGAATTTGGCTTCTGTTTTACTTTACCCAGCTTACTCTATCCTCTGCACAACTGAAGGTAATGCAGTTCATGATTTTAATGTGTTTTCTTCGGAAACATAGGTTAACCTGGTTAGAGAATGGTGGGATAGGAAAAACAGAGCTGTAACAGCTTTGTTTACAGTGCTACAGGGCTCACACTTCTTTTAAAGAAAATGATGATTCTGCTGCTCTCTCTATAGAACAGTTTGTAATTGTACAGCATTTGCATTATACATTATTTCTGTTTTCTAGTATTTTGCAACTTTTCTCAGATATAAATATGCCTTATGCATGGAGTAGTTTCATTTAAACAGGAAGTCAAATTGTATTTACTTCCGAACTTTATTTTTTTATTATTTATATTTTGTAATGTATTCTTTATACCTACCAAAAATATTTTTGCCCTATGCGCACATTATCAATGTTGTATCTTTTGTTTGACATGTCCACTGTGTTTTTTTAAATCTCTGAATTATCATGTTCATTGGTTTTGTGTTTGTTTTGTTTTTAATCTTCATATTGTAAACAGGATGAACTAACAGGGCTGTGAGTTCTACTTAGCTGAGCAGAATTTGTTGATTGAATGTTATACATATCCTTTGATTTTCTCTTTGCTGTAATTGTTGTTTAAGTATTCATTCTGCCACATGTAAATTTAGAAATTAGACACTAAGGGGGTTATTCACTAAGGTGCGAATTCGACTGTCGAATTCGCAAACAGCGGATTCCCATAGCAAGTCCGCTCAGAATTTGTCGATTGAATGTTATACATATCTTATGATTTTCTCTGTGCTGTAATTGTTGTTTAAGTATTCGTTCTGCCACATGTAAATTTACAAATTAGACACAAAGGGGGGTTATTCACTAAGCTGCGAATTCGACTGTTGAATTCACAAACAGCGGATTCCCATAGCAAGTCCGCTACAATTTCCCCATCGTAAAGTCACAACAATTTTTTAAAGTTAAGATTGCGACAATTTTCCCATCATAAAGTCGCGACAATATTCTCATTATAAAGACATGACTGTGACAGCAGCCTATTGCGACTGTCTTTATCTAGCGAATTCACACCTATACGCAACAGTTTGGACTTTCGTGAATAACCCCCAAAATCTTAGTATTGTAGTTGTTCCACAAATATTGAAACTGGGGTGTTTAGAACTGGCTCAAAATGCAGTTTTTAGCTATTGCTTTGGGTGAAAATCAGGCAAAATGGGTTTATTACAAACTGTTGGATATACCGCTTTATTGGTTACAAAATTTTTGTGGAATTCATAATAATAAAACTGCTGTAACATTGTAAATTTGACCATCTTTTATGAGTGTTTAAAATGTTTTTGTGTTTAGCAAATAGATCTGGTTTAAGTAAATTTAAAAAAAAAAGTGGTTCCTATACTACTGCAAACCCTCACAATGAAAAACTAAATTCACATACAGGAAAAGATTTTTTGTTTCCACAGAGATTCCATTTCCCTCTCATTGCTTTAAAGTGCACCTGTCACCTGAAAACTCTAATACTAATTTAGGTTGTACTAACGAAATAAACAGTTTTGTAAATATATATGTATTTTAAAAATGTGCCTTTATACAGTGTTTCTCTCTGTCATCTTCCCTGTCTGCCTGACTTTTCTTTCCAGAGTGTTGGGTCGGCAGGGCTAAATAATGATTGACATTATAGCTCCTCCAATCAGATCCCTTAAATCACAATCTAGCAGGGATCTGCTTGGAGGAGATATAGGGGGTTATTCACTAAAGTCCAAATTGTTGCGTATAGGTGTGAATTCGCCGGCTAAAGACAGTTGCAATAGGCTGCTACTGTCGCAGTTGCATCTTTATAGGAAATTGTCCCAGTCGCAACTTTAAAAATTGTCATAGTCGCGACTTTACATTGGAAGAATTGTCGCAGTCGCGGATTTGCTTTTGGAATCTGCCGTTTGAGAATTCGACAGTCGAATTCTCACTTTAGTGAATAACCCCCATAATATCAATCGTTATCATTATGGGGTATGCATATACTTCTGGCCTTCAGGTTCTAAATGTATTAATTGCTGGGATGTTGAAAGAAGTAAGGATTGGATCCTTAACTGAAATAGGGAGTTTAACTCAACCGTAACAGTTTGAAAAGCATTCACTATTGTCTTCATATAATAGTCTTTGCAACTAGAAATTAAAAACGTCACTTTTTTTACTTATTAATTTATTTTAGGATTTTAGCTCGGTCTATAACAAAGATGGCTGCCAGCAACCCTGTACTGAACAGACTAGACCAAAGAGCCACAGAAGCCGACCAGATAATTGAATACCTCAAACAGCAAGTTGCACTTCTCAAGGAAAAAGCAAGTATGAAGATCTTTATTTTGTTAATATCCATTTTTTTTATTTTTGTGGCTGCAGTGATGTTCAGAGCTGTATTTCAGTGTTCTATTACTCTGTACTGGAGAGCATGAATAAAGATAGCTGTCTGTCTATCATT
The DNA here is from genome assembly GCA_019650415.1 of Pipa parva. NCBI lineage: Eukaryota > Metazoa > Chordata > Amphibia > Anura > Pipidae > Pipa > Pipa parva. Next base: position 8,707 of record WMED01023097.1, read on the forward strand.
TCATTTAAATATTCATTGTTTCTCATTTTGGTTAATTTAGTATTGCAGGCCTCTTTACGGGAAGAGAAGAAACTACGTGTAGAAAATGCTAAGCTAAAGAAAGAAATCGAAACCCTAAAAGAACAGTTGATAAAGACTGAAGTAAAAAATGGAGGTATACCTTCAAAATAAAAAAAAAATACAGCTTTATTTTGTGTATTAAGTAAAATCTTGTATATGCTAAAGCTTGTGCAACACATGTTCATTTAATTCTCAACTATCAATTGTTTGTGCTAGTAAAACAAATTGGGATCCCAGGTAGCTCCACGGAAGTTTCCAGCACTGTGACCCCTGAAACTGCTTCTCAGCAAGCTCCTGTGACTGTGACCCCTCCAGCTCCCAAGCAAGGAGGAGAAGAGAAGAAAAAAAAGGAGAAGGCTGAAAAGAAAGGTAGGATACATAGAGGTTGGGTAACCTTGTGAAATCCCAGAGACGTTATAATGTATTACATCAAATTGTTTTCAGAGTAACCTGCATCATCTGAGTAGGGATGGCAACAACATTCTTGCTCACTTAAGTGCCCCGAATGTGGACTTGCACACATTTTATGAAAGATTAAAGTTCCAAACACTGTGTGGAAGTGCACACCAGTATGTTATAAAGTGGTGCTAGTTTATTAGATGCTGGACACACATCACATAATAGGCAACAAGGTAGACGAATAGAATCTGCACACACGCAGGAAGGTATAGAACCTTATTTAATTAAACTATCAGTGCAGTTTAACAAACAACAACGTTTCGGGGGGGGGGGGGGGGGGGGGGGGGGGGGGTACAATCCACCCTTCGTCAGGCCTGACCTCCCTGCATGTGTGTGCACATTCTATTCCTCTACCTTTTAAGAAGGATTAGCCAATTTCCTAATGGGAATAAGGTTAATAATTTGAAATGAGTCTTTCTTGCAGTATCTAGCAATTAGTTTATAGCATAATATTGTTTTGAAGACTGGTGGTGTTGGTGATCATAGTTTATAACATGTTTTCCTTGAAGGAAGCAACTTGTGCCAGATATTCAGGAACCAGCTATTCCTACTTGTTTGGAAGGGACTGGCCATAACCCTTATACAGCTCTGTATGATAAATTCCATTCATAGGGACCACCATGTTCCATTGTTGGAATTATTGGAATTATATGCTATGAAATTCAGATCCGTTAATCTGAGGTTTATAACCTACCGTAGGTAAATAAATAACCACAGTTCCACTGTAATGGCATCACTTCTATTTGGATACATCCTTCATTGTGGAAAACAAACTGTACTACTGCAGTTCTAAATCTCCCAATGCTGTTTAGAGTGCAGATTTACTAATGAATGCATGTCCTCTTTTGCTTTGCTTCTGAGTTTTTCCTTCTGGCTTTCCTGGGATTTATTTAAATATCCACACATGAGACAATTTATGTTTTGTGAAGTCAGATCTAGAAAAGAAATACTCTTCTGGGATTTGAGTTGCTGTTCATTGAATTGTGCACCATAAATTAATCGAGGCAATCCAGTCCATGAAATTTACAGTCTGATAAATTTTAAGTGAAACTCACTAAAGAAAGCGTTTGATTAATGGCAATTTCCTTGATTTTATCTAGAGAGTGATCAAACTCGGAAAGTTTGCTTCCAGAGGAAGTATTGGCTTTCACTTGTAACTAGTTTGGGAGATAAAGTTTGACAAGGTACCCTAAGGGCAAATTACCTTATGTAATCATAATTCAGTGCAACAACTTGGGACATAACTTATACAATTCAAAAATGTGTCTCGCTTGGGGTTTAGTTCATGTTCATATATTATTTAAAGCCTTGTGGTTCAAACTAGGTTTTTAATGGTTTATGCATATTTTTTAGCTGCTTCTTACTAATTCATTAAGATTATGGATGTTTTAAGCACTGCTATCCAGCTGTTGGGAACTACCTGCATTCCCTAACGCACTCTTGTTTTTGAGAACTTCTGTGAGTTCATAACAGCTGGAGGACCACATGTCTAACTTGCTTTTTAAGAAATCCCACAACGGCTTTTGTTATACACATTTTCGGAATATTAAACGCACTCGTGTCATGTGTTGTATTTATTTTCAGTTAGCGTTATCTAAGTCAGTGTCAACTCATGGGAGTCTACATAGATTGTAAACTTTTGTAGTCATATTTTAACAAATGAGAAACATTTTGTACCTTCAGCCTTTTAAAGTTATTGTTCAGCACATACTTGCAGATTTTACAATTCTTATTTCAGTAGTGATCCACAACAAAGCACTTCTGCAAAACAAATACATCTTGACTGTCAGACATGTCCCCTACACAGCTACATATGAAAAACATATAGAAGTAAGATGGCATGTATTCTAATAGTCATAGGGTTCCTGTTATCATAAGGAGAAGTCTTTTCTTAGAAAACTGGCACTTGATTTCTAACCAGAATTTTAATTCCTCTTTCAATCAGTTCATACATGATCACAGCAGGAAATTTTTGACAAAATGTGCCCTTGATATAGTATTATATACCCTGTTTCCCCTAAAATAAGACATCCCCTGAAAATAAGACCTAGTGCAAATGTTTAAAAAACTTAGAAATATAAGGCCTCCCATGAAAATAAAACCTAGCTGCAGTAAAATACTGGAAATATACCGTACCAGTACCATGTCCCAAAAATAAGATTACCCCCGAAAATAAGCCCTAGCTACAGTAAAGTACTGGAAATATACTGTACCAGTACCGTGTCCCAAAATTAAGATCTAACTGCAGTAAAGTACTGGAAATATACCATACCAGTACCGTGTCCCAAAAATAAGCCC